>JAVTVJ010000423.1:0-243242 GCA_034509425.1 Eopsaltria australis
AAAAGGCCAACTGGCAGCGTAGAGGAAAGCCAATCTGGGCAGCTGATGAATGAAAAGACATTGCCACTCGGGTAGAGAAGCTACCCGTAAAGGTCCGCCATGTAGACGCCCATGTCCCTAAGAGCCGAGCTAACGAAGAACACCAGAACAACAAGCAGGTAGATCACGCCGCAAAGATAGAGGTGGCACAGATAGATTTAGACTGGCAACACAACGGGGAGCTGTTCCTAGCCCGATGGGCCCATGATGCCTCAGGCCACCAGGGCAGAGATGCCACCTATAAGTGGGCACGAGACCGAGGGGTGGACCTAACCATGGACAGTATCTCCCAGGTGATCCATGATTGTGAGACGTGCGCTGCGATCAAACAGGCCAAGCGGGTAAAGCCTCTATGGTCTGGTGGACGGTGGTCCAAATACAAGTATGGAGAGGCTTGGCAGATTGATTACATCACACTGCCCCAGACCCGCCAAGGCAAGCGCTATGTTCTCACAATGGTAGAAGCCACCACAGGATGGCTGGAGACCTACCCTGTGCCTCATGCCACTGCCCGGAACACCATCCTGAGCCTCGAAAAACAGGTTCTTTAGAGACATGGTACCCCTGAGAGAATTGAATCCGACAATGGGACTCACTTCAAAAATAGCCTTATAAACACCTGGGCTAGAGAACATGGCATCGAGTGGGTGTACCATATCCCTTATCATGCACCAGCAGCTGGGAAAGTTGAACGGTACAATGGCCTGCTCAAAACCACCTTGAAAGCACTGGGTGAGGGGACGTTCAAGAACTGGGAGACTAATTTGGCAAAGGCCACATGGTTAGTGAACACCCGAGGTTCCTCCAGCCGGGCCGGGCCTGCCCACTCTGACCCCTTGCGAACAACAGATGGAGATAAAGTTCCAGTAGTACACATGAGAGGTATGCTGGGAAAGACTGTTTGAGTAAACTCTGCCTCAAGTAAAGACAATCCCATCCGGGGGTTGTCTTTGCTCAGGGACCGGGCTGCACCTGGTGGGTGATGCAAAGGGATGGAGAGACCCGATGCATACCTCAAGGAGATCTTGTTTTAGGGTGAACTACTTATGACACTGTGCTTGTATCTGTATCTGCATGTATGTATATACCTCGAAAGTTTAAATTTGATGTAAGGTGTTTGCATGGGAAAAAATTCGGGGTAGAGAATGTTGAAGGTTGGATCTAGTTCTTTTCCTCAGGAATTTTTCTCCCATGGGTTGCTAGGACACAAATGACTGGGTACTTAAGAGAAACAAAGCACAAGGGTAGAGCCTTTCTCCGTGGCAGGGTGGGGCAAAATTGCCCCTCACGGAAGCAGAGCCTGGTAACGGAAGCAGAGCCTGGTAACGCGAGATTTGGAGAGACTGAAAAGCAAGGGCAGAGGGAGGTCACGCCCTCTTGCTCGGGACCCTCGGAGCGGGACGGTCGGAGCTGCTGTCTGCTGAACCCACGGCCCCTGAGAAGCCAGCGCGGAGCTGCCGGTCTGTCTGCTGTGAGTCTCTGCCCTCTGCCCCATCCGGAGCCAACCTGCCTGCCACCAGCCCGCTCTGAGTTTTCTCCGCTACATTGTAGCGGGGTTTTTCCCTGCACGTGGAGACCCTTTACCGTCCCAGCTCCCTGTGTCTGGGGATCCTGCTGTGGCACCAACACCAGCTGCCCCTCCGGAGGGTCTGTAGAGCAAGGACTCTCCTCCATCCCTCCGTGCTTCGGGCAGTTGCCATTGCCGTGTGCTACCTGAGCTCACGCCGGAGCGCCCCCTGCAGCCACCGGGGAATCACCGCACCCAGAGCGCCCCTGCAGCCACCGGGGAATCACCGCACCCAGAGCGCCCCTGAAGGCTGTGACTGGAACTGCACCGAAGGGAAAAGGTGCCTGAAGCTGAGCAGGCTGCCACGGGGGTTCTGGTTCTGTTTGTTGGTTAACGTTATAGTTGTTGTTATTTGTTATCCTTTGTTTTAGATAGTAGTAAAGAACTGTTATTCCTATTCCCATATCTTTGCCTGAGAGCCTCTTGATTTCAAATTTATAATAATTCGGAGGGAGAGGGGTTACAGTTTCCCATCCCAAGGGAGGCTCCTGCCTTCCTTAACAGACACCTGTCCTTCAAACCAGGACACTGACATACCGGCTGAACTGCATCTGCTGAAAATTCCATCCACTTCCTCCCCCATGCCCGGCTGCAGTGGCACAGCCGCCCTAAACCTCCCTTTCCCCCCATCCCTACTTTGGAAAGGAGGCGGGATGGGGCAGGGCATTACCTGGGAGAGGAGCAGGAGATGCTCCTCTCTACACAGCAGCAGGTCCAAAGAAGAAGAGGCTCAGAGGGTCTTTGCTTATATATGGTTCTTTCCTTGAAGGCGGATCAACTTTTTAATTGGTTCACCTACACATCAGTCCTTAAAACTACCTAGCTACTGGCTCTCTCTCCCAGGAAGGAAGTTTTATCCCTTCCTGCAGTACAGGCCACTTCCTAGATTTTGGCCCCTCCTGACTAATCTAGGACAACTAATAATCATAAAATCTCTTGGCTCTTGAGATCATAAAATATGAAAAATATACCTTCTAGACTCCCAAGATTTCTCCTAAACTTTATAAGTAGGTTGTTCTAATTTTGTTTTCTAGTTGGTTGGTTGTTTCTCTGTAACAAGCTCACGGACTGGGTTAATTCTCACAACAATCTGGAGCATCCTGATTTTTATCTGCAGCACATAAATAAGAGGATGCACTGATGTTCCTTTCCCAGAAGGCACAAAATAACTCAACTACTTTCCAAATTCTCATTCTGTATAAAGCAGAACAAACAGCAGCCCATAATGCTCTAAACTCCAATTTAAATTTTTGCATTTTGAATATGGTTTGTGGTAGGTTTATCATGAAGAAGGAATAAAGGTGAGGGAATTTTGCCTCTCCATCAGCACCAGCACGTGTCTCTTACCCAGATAGATCATGGTGGATTTGTATTCACAAACACAAAACTCACACAAAACTGGGCAAATATGATCTATAGATATGCATATCTCACTGCTTCCCAGGATTCATTAGTAAGCATTTGCAGTAGATAGCAGCTGGGACAAGTGGAAAATATTTCACAATTAGCTGGTGAGGCATTGTTCGGGCATTTTCCCAATGACGTGACATTTCAACTTGGCAGGGTTTCATTACCAACCTCCTTATCAGTGTGTGGCCATTTCTTGTTCTTATTGTCTTACTCCACATCAGGAATGTTGTTCCAGGATCTTTGAAATATGATATTTCCTTCCCCCACAGAACACCTTTATTGCTCTGCCTTCCTTGTGCCTGGCAGCAAAAATTAGGTCAGTTTATTCTATACATTGAAGGCAAAATAATGTGACATTAAACAAAAAATTCATACATGGATGAAGAAAAATGGGAGAATATATCTTTGCATGCTGACAGATTGCTATGCTGTGATTTATCTGGAACAGAAACATCAGGCCAGTTTACCTTGTGGTATCATACCACAGCAGTCATCAGATCATCCTGTGTGCCTCTGCTACTTAATCAAGCATGAGTCTGCGAGAACACTCGAGTGGTGAAGGCACAGACACGACTGTGTGGGGATCACAGGAGCACATCAGCCCTACAGTGTGTGGGCAGGGATGTACCCTGATACCTTTTTTGGATGCAAACCCCTGACTGCCTCCACTGTAGATCCATCACCTTGCCTTGGTGACAAGCATCTATCCCACGTCGTTCCTCACGTCTGGAGGTAGTAATCTGTGACAGAGGGAGGCTGTTTACACTGGCACTTCTGCTGCACATTGCTACACTCTACATGTCTTGCCAGATCTTTGTGATATACCAAATGACAGGTGCATGTCTTAATAAGTTCTGCTGGGGGCAGGAATTAGTAGATGAGGGAGCACACAACAGTGGAAGCATCTGGTAGGAAGAAAAAAGATGGTCCTGTACTCTGTCAAGTGTAATTAGAGTTGCCAGTTGTCATTGCGGCTAGCGCTTATTTAAATAAGTTTCTCTGATGAGAAACTATCTGACAAAATTCAAAACCATGTAAATTTATGAACAACAGAGTACCAAAATCATCTTATTATTAAACAGTCATGTTGGAGCTCAATACTCTCTGAGCAGCTTCTTTTGGATATGCGATGGGTGAAGGGTATAAGGTTTAATGTCAGTGACCCATTTGAAGATGTTTACAGGATTTCTGATTTAGCAGAGTGAAATAAAATATACTGAAAACATAGTACAAAGGTAAATTACTTTTACCAGATGTCGTGGGTTGACCCCGGCTAGGTGCCCGGTGCCCACTCAGTCACTCTATCACTCCCTCTCACGCTGGGAGAGGGGAGAGAATAATATTGAAAAAAAACTATCAGGGTAGGAAAAGGCAGTTTTATTACAGTGGGAAAAAAAAATAGAACAAGCAAGTTGAAAGTTGCGCGCGCAAGAGCAGAGGGGAAAACAATCAATCTCTACTTCCCATCAGTAGCGATGTCCAGACACTCTCCGGGAAGCAGGGCTTCAGCACGCGTGGTGGTTGTTCAAGGAGGCAAACGTGGACCAGCCCTGAGTGCCTCCTCCTCCTCCTCTCTTCCTTCCCTTATATATCTGAGCTGATGTCATATGGTATGGAATATCCCTTTGGCTGACTGGGGTCAGCTGGCCTGCTGGTGTCCCCTCTCAGGATTTGCCCCCCCCATTCCCTTCAGTGGGGGAAGGAATGTCAGAGGGACAGCACTGCTTGGCAGTAGCCAAAACACTGGTCTGTTATCAACGCCAGCTACCAATGCAGAGCACAGCACTGTAAGGGCTGTGAGCTTTACCCCAGTCAGACCCAAGACAATTTCCACCCCTTATTCCATACCATTTGCATCATGCTCAGAAATCCTTTTCTACTCACTCATGCAGTTTAAGCTACATCCTTAAACCATCCCCATCACATTAACTACTATCTCCTGTCCTTTCGCATCCTTCCACGTGGTCTCCATTTCCAGCAGAATGTGGGGTCAGGGCAGGAGGAATAGTAAACTTGATTGTCGACGACTGGCACCATCCCTGTTCATTGTGGCCTTTTTCTTGCCCCTTGCTGAAATTCGTTCTTCGTCAGCTCATGTCCCTTCTGCTACTTACATCCTGCAACTTACAACTTCCAACATGCATTATTCTTACCCCACGGTTAAGTCACCTTGGGGCACACACTGGGTCTCCCCATCCTCCCGCATTACCCACCAAGTGCACCCAGGTCCTTGGGCAAAGACAATCCCATGAATGGGTTTGCCCTTCCCCATGGGGGACGCAACCCACAGTGACTTCCCCAGCCACTTTCCTATGTGTAGTGCAGGAACCTTGTCTCCCTCCACAGTGTCTAAGGGTTTCGTTTGGGCGGGACCAGGGCGGTTAACAGATCCTCTAGTATTGACTAGGCAAGTGGCTTCTGCCAAATTCACATCCCAGTGCTTCCATGTCCCATTACCTAGTGCCCGTAGCATAGTTTTTAACAGTCCATTATATCTTTCAATCTTCCCAGAGGCCTGTGGGTGATAAGGAATATGATATATCCACTTAATGCCATGCCTCTTTGCCCAGGAGTTAATAAGATTATTTCGAAAATGAGTCCCATTGTCTGACTCAATTCTCTCTGGGGTTCCATGTCACCACAAAATGTGTCTTTCAAGACCTGAAATTGTGTTCCGAGCCGTGGCGTGGTTTACTGGGTACGTTTCAAGCCATCCAGTTGTGGCCTTTGCCATGGTGAGGATGTAACTCTTGCCTTGGCGTGTTCGTGGCAATGGCCCAATGTAATCAATTTGCCAGGCTTCACCATACTGGAACCCCAGCCATCGCCCTCCACTCCAAAGAGGCTTCACTCATGTGGCTCGCTTGATGGCAGCGCATGTTTCACACTGATGAATAACCTGTGTGATGGCCTCCATGGTCAGATCCAGCCCTCGATCACGAGCCCATCTGTATGTTGCATCCCTTCCAAGATGCCCTGATGTTTCGTGGGCCCATCGGGCTATAAATAGCTCACCCTTTCTCTCCCAATCTAGGTCCACCTGAGCTATTCCAATTTTGGTGGCCTTATCTACCCGTTCGTTGTTTTGATGCTTCTCAGTGGCACGACTTCTGGGCACATGGGCATCTACATGGCGTACTTTCACAGTCATGTTTTCTATCCATGCAGCAATGTCTTGACATAATGCAGCAGCCCAGATGGGTTTTCCCCTGCGTTGCCAGTTGCTTTTCTTCCACTGCTGCAGCCATCCCCATAGGGCATTAGCCACCATCCAGGAGTCAGTATAGAGATAGAGTATGGGCCACTTTTCTCTCTCAGCAATCTCTAGGGCTAGTTGGATGGCTTTCACCTCTGCAAACTGGCTTGATTCGCCTTCCCCTTCAGCAACCTCAATGACTTGTCGTGTGGGATTCCACACAGCACCTTTCCACCTCCAATGGTTTCCTATCACTCGACAGGATCCATCAGTAAATAAAGCATATTTTCTTTCGTTTTCTGGTAACTCGTTATATGGTGGTGCTTCTTGGGCACGAGTCACCTTCTCAGACAATGCTCCAAAATCTCTGGCTTCTGGCCAACTCAAAATCTCTTCTAGGATTCCTGGGAAGTTGGGTTTTCCCATTCGGGCTCGTTGTGTAATTAAGGTCACCCACTTACTCCATGTAGCACTGGTTGCATGATGCACTGAGGGAATGTTTCCTTTGAACATCCAGTGTAGGACAGGCAATCGTGGTGCCAAGAGGAGACATGCTTCTGTCCCAACAACTTCTGAGGCGGCTCGAACCCCCTCATAAGCCTCTAGTATTTCTTTTTCAGTTGGAGTATAGTGGGTTTCTGATCCTCCGTAACTCCTGCTCCAGAATCCTAATGACCGACCTCGGGTTTCTCCTGCGGTCCTCTGCCAGAGGCTCCAGGTGAGGCCCTGCTCCCCAGCTGCAGTGTAGAGTATATTTTGCACATCTGGTCCTGTCCGAACAGGCCCAAGAGCTACCGCACGAGCTATTTCTTGTTTGATTTGCTCAAAGGCCTGTTTCTGCTCAGGGCCCCACTTGAAGTCATTCTTCTTCCGGGTCACTCGATAGAGGGGGCCCACAAGTTGACTATAGCCTGGAATGTGCAGTCTCCAGAATCCTACAAGGCCCAGGAAAGCTTGTGTTTCTTTCTTATTGACTGGTGGAGACATATTGGCAATTTTGTCAACCACCTCTGTAGGCACATGACGGCGCCCATCCTGCCATTTTATTCCTAGAAACTGGATTTCCTGTGCAGGTCCCTTCACCTTACTTTGTTTTATGGCAAGACCAGCTTTCAGAAGAATTTGGATTATTTTCTTCCCTTTTTCAAAAACTTCTCCCGCTGTATCACCCTACACAATGATATCATCAATATATTGCAGGTGTTCCGGAGCTCCACCCTGTTCCAGAGCAGCCTGGATCAGGCCATGGAAGATGGTGGGGCTGTGTCTCCACCCCTGGGGCAGTCGGTTCCAGGTGTACCGGACACCCCTCCAAGTGAAAGCAAATTGTGGCCTGCACTCTGCCGCCAGAGGGATTGAGATAAATGCATTACCTATGTCAATCGTGGCATACCATTTGGCCGCTTTCGACTCTAGCTCATATTGGAGGTCCAACATTTCTGGTGCAGCAGCACTTAGAGGTGGTGTGACTTCATTCAGGCCCCGATAGTATACCCGGTCATCCCTTTCCTCCTCCTGGCCGGAGGCAGGGACCCTCTATTCCTGTTCCTGGTCAGAGTATTCACTGTCTGACCTTTGTGATGCCAAATCAGAAGTTCCCTCCTCAGGACTGTAGGAATCAGTTTTAGTTTTCTTATATCTCGGAAATCGCTGATTGTCTTCTGGTCTCTCTGTGGTAACTACACTGACAGTCTTCTTGGGTGGCCCCTTCTTAACAGGTCTCTTCCCCCTCAGTTCTCGGACCTGGGCGCTCAGCTTAGAGGTGGGTTCGCCATCCCATTTCCTCATGTCCTCTCCATGCTCACGCAGAAAAAAACAGAGCTCATTACGTGGCCTGTTCTTGGGGGTTCCTTTCCCTCTGACTGGGGTTGGAGAGGAGCGATCTCTTGGGCCGCTTCTAAAAGTTGGGGTGGTGGCTCGCAGGGATGAGGGAGCACCCAGAGTTTCTTCTACATTTCAGAGCCAGGCGGACGCCAACTCTACAGTTGGTGTATCCATTTTTGGGTAATAAAGTGCCACCAAGCTGCTGGAATATGATGCTGGGGCACCTTGAACCACCTTCCTCCACATGGCAAGTGTACAAGGGATATCCTCTGGATCTATGGTGATGCTATCATCCTTTAGATCACTATAGACAATTTCCAGCACTGCTAATTCTCTCAAGTACTGGATACCTTCATCCACATTGGTCCACTTCCCTGGGGACTTTACAAGATCTTCCTTAAAAGGATATCTTGCCTTCACACTTGAAAGAAGCCGTCTCCAGAGACTACAAGTTGCTCCTTTCTTTGCAAGTCCTCTTGCAATTTCCCGATCCCTAGCAAGGGATCCCAGCTGTTGGGCTTCATGACCTTCTAACTGCTGACTATCGGCCCCATTATCCCAGCATCGCAGCAGCCATGCAGGAATCCTCTCACCTGACTGGTGGCTGTAATCCTTTCGCAAGTCTCGAAGTTCGGATGGGGTCAGGGACCGAGTAACTTCGGTCTCCTGTTTAATCTGCCTCACTCCCTTAGATTCCTTTGCTGAGGGACCTGCCTCTTGATCTAGCCCCATCTCTTCTTCCTCTTCCTCTTCTTCTTCTTCTTCTCTTACTAATCGGCCTGAAACTTGCCTTGTCCATTTTTTTTTTTCCACTACTGGGGCAATTACTGTAGTTGTTGTGGTTTGGGTTCCTATCTCAGACATAGTTGTTATGGTTGGTATCCCTGCCTCAGCCACAGCTGTAGTTTGTGTCCCTGTCTCAGCTATAGTGTCCTCAGGCACAGTTTGAGTTCCTGCCTCAACCACAGTCCTCTGAGAATATTGAACAGAGGCCCGGTAGGCCCAGGCCAGCCCCCAGTACAGGGCGAGAAGCTGCTCGCATTCCTGAGAGTAAACGAGGCACCCTTCTGTCAGCCGACCGGCCAGTTTGTTAGGGTTATTTACCTCTTCAGGAGTAAACTCCCAGGCAACGGGAGGTGATAACCGCCCTAGGAGCCTGCCCAAATCCCTCCATATACCCTTCCACCCAGGAACTGGGTACCTCAGGGCAGATTTTAACAGATCCTCACCCAAGGGTCGTTTCCTTCTGTACCAGGGAGATGACAATTTCCATGAATTCCATAAGGTAACAGTGTTGGCTAATATTATTAATAATATCAGAAAGCTTATGTAAGGGTTGGCAA
Organism: Eopsaltria australis; assembly: GCA_034509425.1. Lineage (NCBI taxonomy): Eukaryota > Metazoa > Chordata > Aves > Passeriformes > Petroicidae > Eopsaltria > Eopsaltria australis. Next base: position 9,380 of record JAVTVJ010000423.1, read on the forward strand.
TAATCACAGGAGCCTGCAGTAAAAGATCATCCATACTCAAATTCACCCCGGGCAGAGAGAAGGAGTTATATTCATTCACAGTCATTGTTTGTTTCAACATGTTCCCAAACATAGCAAAACAAAGATAAGCAGTGTGGCAGCCGAAGGCCGTATGCCACGCAGGAGTTTACTACTTGAGAGCTGCTATTGGTAATTACTAGAGCATGCAATATATGTGTATATATATTTAAAACCGCCTTTATCTCACCCCACGTTCGGGCACCAAAAGAGACTGTCGTGGGTTGACCCTGGCCAGGGGCCAGGTGCCCACTCAGTCACTCTATCACTCCCCCTCCCGCTGGGAGAGGGGAAAGGATAATATTGAAAAAGACTATCAGGGTGAGTAAAGGCAGTTTTATTACAGTGGAAAAAAAATAGAACAAGCAAGTTGAAAGTTGCGCACGCAAGAGCAAGAAGGGAAAACAATCAATCTCTACTTCCCATCAGCAGCGATGTCCGGACACTTTCTGGGAAGCAGGGCTTCAGCACGCGCGACGGTTGTTCCAGGAGGCAAACATGAACCAGCCCTGAGTGCCTCCTCCTCTCTTCCTTCCCTTATATATCTGAGCTGATGTCATATGGGATGGAATATCCCTTTGGCTGACTGGGGTCAGCTGGCCTGCTGGTGTCCCCTCCCAGGATCTTGCCCCCCCCATCCCCTTCAGTGGGGGAAGGAATGTCACAGGGACAGCACAGTTTGGCAGTAGCCAAAACACTGCTCTGTTATCAACGCCAGCTACCAAAGCAAAGTACAGCACTGTAAGGGCTGTGAGCTTTACCCCAGTCAGACCCAATACAGCCAGTTAGCAAAACATTGACTATGTTTACATAAAATCTATGAGAACCTTTTCTACTAAGTATCAACACAGCACACTAAAAATCCAGGGCAACATCTCACCCTTTTTCCTTAAAAAAAAAGAAAAAAAGAAAAAAGTAAAATGAACAGTGTTCATCCTCTGTTTGTGGAAGGACCATCGGAGTGAACACTCTCATCATCTGAGTCATCACTCAATGTTCCACCCACTTGATCACTTTCATTCTGGTCACGGCTTCTACCCTGCTTGTCGGCCAGATTTTTCCTCTGTGGTCGCAGGTCAGGACGGACACACTTTGCAGGTACCCAGTGCACCCCAGTATCTGTGGATACACAAGCATACCTGCACCCTGACGCGATCAGATCGTAAGGACCTTCCCATTGTTGGGTGACTAAATTCTTCACCCGAACCTTCGCTCGAGGCTGCTGTGCCTCGTCCGAAGCCTGCAACGAGAGATGGTGGTTCAAAATGACAGGATTATTGGAGTTCTGAGGTACCGTAAGGCGATTAATGGTATACAAAGCTTTTGCCAACCCACTGTGCGGGGTTTCACCCTGCATTCCCCGTTTTTGTTTTTGAAGCACCTGCTTCAGAGTGCCATGAGCATGCTCTACAATAGCTTGACCAGTCGGAGAATGAGGAATACCAAACTTGTGCGACACACCCCACAACTGCAGGAACTGCCTCACCTCTTTCGAGACGTAAGCAGGACCATTGTCGGTCTTCACAGTAGAAGGTATGCCTAGAACGGCAAAGGCCTGCCTCCAGTGGGCAATGACATCACGGCCCTTCTCTCCAGTGTGAGCGTTAGCCCACATGGCAGAGGAGAAGGTGTCCACCGTGACATGCACATACTTAAGCCGGCCAAATTCGGCAACTTGGGTTACATCAGTCTGCCAAATCTCCAAGGCCCTAAGGCCCCTGGGATTTACCCCCGCAGGCAAAGGCCTGGCCAATGCATGACAGTCGTCACACGACTTGACAATGTCACAGGCCTCAGTTGGCGTCAACTGAAACTGCTTCTGCAGCGTATGTGCATTCTGATGGAAAAAGCCATGTGATGCCTTGGCCTGTGCGAGTGTATCAGGCTGAGGTGCTACCCACGCTGGGTTAGCCAACTTGTCAGCCCTCGCGTTACCTTCCGCTATGAACCCTGGCAAATCGGTATGACTCCTTACATGCAGAACATAGTAGGGATAAACCCGTTCCTGAATGACACGCCACAGGGCCTTCAGCAAATGAAACAGATCAACATTGCCGACCTTCTTCAAAACGGAATAACTCAATCTCTTTGCTATGTCAGCCACATAGGCGGAATCCGTGACCAGATTGAAAGGTTGCTGGGAAAAATCTTTGAAATGCCATAAGAGCAGCTCTCAATTCAACCAATTGGGCTGAGCCAACCTCATGGCCTTCCAGAACCTGCCACTCAGATCCATCCCTCCAAGTAACAATGGCCTTCCCGGTTCTGCCGGAACCATCAGTAAAGACTGTTGGTCCTTGCACTGGCTCCTGACTGTGTTTGGGTCTCAGAGAAATCTCTGTGAGTTTTGCCACTTGTAGCAACACATGGCTAGGAAGATGATACGTAATCTGCCCTGAAAAATTTTCTAGAGTTCTTTGCAGTGAAACACTGTTTTTGAAGCTCCAATCAAAATCTTCCCACTGTACCGGTAGTACAATTTTTGCGGGGTCTGCACCCATCAATTTTCAAACACCGTTGCCGGCATTTGACTATCAAATGAGCTATCAGCTTGAACAATGCAGTTGCCGTCTTCTGCGGCTGATGGGGCAAAAAGACCCATTCCAGGACGTGCAAAGAATCAGACCATTTGTCACTCCATTGGCCAATGATACCTGTGGGATGCAAATCTAGAGTGGTGATGAACACACTTGTGAAGGACCAGCATTGTTAATTGCTGGCACCGTGAAAGCAAATTTCGGCCTGTCATCGGGATGCAAAAGAATTGAAAAGAAACAATCCTTCAGATCCACGATGAGGATTGGCCAACCTGCTGGAAGCATGGTGGGCAACGGCATTCCAGCCTGCGGCGTCCCCATGCCCTCTATCACGGCATTGACCTTCTGGAAGTCTTGTAATAACCTCCATTTCCCAGACTTCTTTTTGATACAGAAAACAGGAGTGTTCCAGGGACTGGTAGAAGGTTCCAGATGACCCTGGTCCAATTGCTCCTGAACTAACTTGTGAAGGGCTTCTAGTTTATCTTTAGGAAGGGACCACTGTTCTTGACAGATTGGTTTGTTCGACAGCCACCGTATAGGAGGCGTAAGACACACTGTGCCCTTCAACGCAGTGGCCCCAAGTGAAAATCCGTCCGAATGCACACCCCCCATGCCGCCATGACATCCCTCCCCCAGAGGTTAAAACCAGTTTCAGTAACATGAGGCCTAATCACGGCCGTCTGTCCCTCTGAGCGTCTGCCACTGGCTTCTGGCTCACGTAGCAACGCTTCGTCCCTCCCAATCCTGCTACAGATGCCCCCACTGGGTCCAATGGCCACTGCGGAGGCCAAGCGGCTAGGGAGAGTATTGTGATGTCCGCACCGCTGTCAAGAAGCCCACGGAGACAGATCTTTGGCGGCATAGCATCAGGGATGGACAGTGTGCATTGCATCTCAGGACGTTGTTCAGTCATGACAGCCGTCCAATGAACCTGAGGTCGTCCAGTGGAACCAAAGCAGCCGTCTCCTCATGACCTCGATTCTGTCCTGTGAACAGAAGACTTAAAAGGGACAAGTTGAGCAATTTGTGTTTTTTCAGGAATTGTGACCAGGGGGGTGGGTGTGGAAACCATGGCATAGATGCGTCCTGTATAATCCGCATCAATGAGTCCCAGATGCACAATGATACCCTGAATGGTGGTGCTAGATCCCCCCATGAGGAAAGCACTCATGCCACCACCCAAGGGACCAAAAGCATCTAGAGGGATCTTGTGCACTGCGCACGACTCTAAGACTACTGTTGTCACCGTGCAGACATCCACCCCTGCTGAGCCACTGGTGCTGGCTGCAAGTTGGCCCAGCAGACCTCCATCGGCTCCAGGGTTTGGAGAGACATTTGTGTCTGCGCATGTCTCCCCTGTGTGCTCCGCCACCCATTTCCCGAGCTCGATGAAAACTGACCCTTGACAGGAGCTCCAGCCCTGCAGTCCTTTGCAGTGTGGTTTGGTTTCCCACACTTTGGACAGAGGAACATAACAAACCTGCCTTTTTGCACTTTCTTGGCTTCTTCCTGCCCTGGACATTCCTTTGCTTCCACTGCCTACCTTGCGGCCCTGACCAGGCTGGCCGCGGAGCAGCAGCCACGGCAACCACCTTCCGACCGGCAGTGCCTATGTTTTTACAGGCTTCAACTGTCTGCTTTATAGATGGGTCACCAGGGAGTGCTTCAATAAGGGTCTGACACTCACGAGAACAACGAATCCTTGCCAGCTGCTTAACTAACAGCTCTCTTGCATCTTGGTTGTCCACTTGCCTCTCAATAGAAGCAGTGAGCCTATTTACAAACTGCAGGAAGGACTCAGTATGCTGCTGGGTCACATCCACAAATTGCTCTGTAGGAGCAGCCATCTCAATGGTTTGAATCAATGCTGCCACGCCTGTTTCTCGGCATTGATCCAACACAGCACGACACACAGTAACCTGTCTTTTAGGGTCTTCAAAATTACCAAGTCCCATCAGGAGATCTACTCCAACTCCACGTCTGGGATCCTGCTGGTTCAACGTGGCATTGTATGCTACCGTCCTGGCTGCTATCTGATGCCACTTCGATTCAAATATGTCATATTCGACAAGCTGAAAGAGAACACGAGCCAAGCTTCTAATGTCAGCCAGCACTAACAAGGCACCATGAAAAACTCTTATAAGCTGCATAACTTCTTTGGAGCCTAAACCATATTTTCCAACCTGCTGCCTAACTTCCATCAAGGACTTCCATGACAAAGTCTCATAGGTATTCTGACCAGCACCGATGAAAACAGGAAAAGCCTGCATGCCTTGTGATTCTGCAGCATCTGCTATGTCCTGCCCCTTGCTTATCACAGGGGCTTGAGCTGGCACACGCCTCACTGCAACGGGCTTCAGGACAATCATAAATTTCCTCTACTTTCACCTTAACATCTGCCCAGAATTTCGCCTTATCTCTGGCACATACCGTCACCCTGCACTCTGGCAGTGTCCAGAGACCATTGGACGCAGACACGCCCTCCCGGGATCTGTGGTCCTGGGGCAGCTGCGGCTTCTTTGTTTCACCGCCTGCGCCAAAAACAAATGCCCTGGGACTCACTTCCTTTTCAGCTTTTACTTGTTTATGATGTCCCGCGGACAAAACTGCTGAGTCATCGCTGCCGGGGTCTGCCATTGCGGCCCGGGGCAGAGCCCGGCCCCTCTCCCCCAGCACCTGCGTGGGGAGGTGCCAGACCGCTGAGCGCGGCGGCTCCTCTGGCACGACTGCGCATTCCCGTGGCAGCGCAGAGAACCCGGATGGAGTTGGGCGGAATTGAGCCGCCCGGCTGGGAGCGGAAGAGAAGGAGACCACGCCCATTAGGGTCCCGCGGGCAGCTTGGACCCCAAGCGCGGACTCCGCCCGCCGGGGTTCTGCCGTAGCTTCTGCAGCAGCCGGAGCCGGCGGCGCAGCTCCGCTGGTACTTCCTGTGTTCCCAGCTTTTCATCCCCCGGTCCCGGCGCTCTTCTGAGCGCTGCTGCGCCTGCCCGCCTCCGCGTCCACAGGCGGCAGGCAGCTCGGGGATCATGGGGGCGCCCCCGCCCCTGCGGGAGGGGGGGGGCGAGCGGCGTCGTCGCCTGACTCCTCACCGGATACGTCATCCGCCTCAGAGACTGGCTCGCTTTCTGCCCCCCCCCCCCGTGCCTGGGGGTAACTTACAAAAACGCCGCAATTTGGGCATTGCACTGTGCTGGCTTCCCATTCCCCCTTTTCGCCCAGCACCGGAAAGGCGCTGGGAGGGGGCATTTCTTGCTGCCCCGTCTCCCCCGCCGCGCGGGGGGGTGGTGACACCCGCTCCGCTGCTTCCCCGGAGTCGGGGAGGGGCGAAGCCGTCCACGCCGACTCCGCGGGACTTTCCAAAGCCAATCTCTCAACGGAAATCGGGGGGCTACCAATCCAAATGCTCTCTCGGGGGGAATCATTCCCACCCTCACTCTCTGGGCCAGGGGTTTCGGGCTCAGAGGCGGGCTCCGAGCCACGCTCTACTTCCACCCCCCCACTCAGCTCGGAGAACTCTCCGAACGAGCTGGCAGGCGTTATTCTGCCAGAGGGGCTCTCCTGTCTTTGGATAACAGAATTCACCTGTTTCCAAGTTACTAGTAATTTAGCCATCGTTTGACTATAAGTCTCCGATAGCACACCTTTCAATGCTTTCCCCACAAATTTCCAAGTAGATTTAGCTAGGATATTCTTATCATCATGGAAAAAACCTATCTCCTTGGACCAAAAATATAATTGCTCTAAATTTGACGAGCCAACAGTCACATTCTTGCCTTCTAAGAATATTTCGAGAACTTGCAACGCCAGAGCGTCACTCGGGGACATCTCAGAGTCTCCCATAATTAATTTTTAAAAATTTTTTTCACCTCAGTTTTACCTGAATTTACCTGAGCTTTGTCGCAAGTCCCCATACGGGCCACCAGATGTCGCACGGATGGACGTGAAAGAACCAGGCAGGCACTCAGGTCTGAGTCACCAAGGCTGGCCGGAGAGAACAGCCAAAGAGGGCCAGCCTCCCTTTATTCTTACATTTATACCTTTTTACAGACAACTATGGATTGGACAATGAGGTTACCACCTCTCCAATTCCATAGGTGAGAGAGACAGTCCATCAAGCTTCCCCGCCCTTGGGAAAGGAATGACAAACAATACCAAAGCTACAAAACAATCCTTAGCCAGTTAGCAAAACATTGACTATGTTTACATAAAATCTATGAGAACCTTTTCTACTAAGTATCAACACAGCACACTGTAAAATTCAGGGTGACAGAGGCGCTTACCACATTAGTCCAAAACATCCAATTATGCTGTTTATGAAATTCAATTCCCATAAAGGCTGGTCTTCCATTATAAAGACAGAGACTACTACATATTACACTATTATCCTAAGACTACTTCTATGACTCTTAGTATGACTACTGCCTTCTACTATGTAGTGAAAATTCCCTTTATACCATCTCAAACACAGGATGTGCCATCATATAAACAGAAAAGATAAACAATACCCTATAAGGTCACAAACTACAATACTCATAACACACATAGTGTAACCCTATAATTCCCCCCTTTGTTTTAATTAACGTAAATTTGTCTATGGCATTACTAGCCATCTGTCACAGGTAGTGTAGTAAGTAAGAAATACTCATATAACTAGATGTAAGAATACTCCTAACACCCATGTGCTAAACATTCTAAGTGATCTATGTTATCTTGTGATTTTTCATTACTCAACAGTTCAGCAAATTAGTCTCAATTGCCTTGCCTCTGAAGGTTATTAATCAGAGTAATACCTTATTGAATTTTGGAATACTATACCAACAGCCAGGGTCTGTAACAGCTGGCACCTTGTTTCAGTGAGGGCCGGGGGATCCCTCCCGGGCGAGGTCCCCAAGTCCACCCCAAAAGGGGTGCAGCTCATATAAACTCAAATTACTAAGTCAAACCTGACTTAAGTATGATTTGGATGCAGAAACACCTGGGTCTCTTGGTAGATGTCCGACCAGGGAGAGTCCAGGCTTGGCCAGAGCCAGGACTCCAACTGGAGGGATTTCCCTAACACAGATCTTATGAGAAAGCTGTTAGAAACAGCAACTAGGAAGGTACCTTAAACCTGAACGAATCATGGAGACAGTTACATAAACTTAGTACAGGTTGTGCAGACTGTAAAGTAACAGACGTTGTCAACTACCTTTAACTAAGAAGACCATGGTACCATGAACACGATAATGAAAAGAATGCATATGCATGACTTTACGTACGTAATCTTAACAGAACCTAATCCTTGCTATTGAAACGTGGTATAAAGACCCCACAACCAGTTAGAGTTGTAAAGTAGGTATGTATTTTATTCAGCGCCGGACACAGGGGGAGAGCATCCTCTCAAATCCTGCGTACTTTTTACAGCTTCTAATTACCTATTTATCTACAAAAAGCATGCATATTCTATAACGCCTATACATATTTATTACCTGTCCCTGCCTGTTCTCCGCTTCGTATGTAAATTAGTTGCGGCTGCGCAATCCGTCCCTTTTATTGAGTTGGTGGTCTTAATTTCAGTCTGGGGGCTTGAAAGGATGAAGTAAGAGAGGTCTACCTCTTCATGAATTTTTGACCTTACGCGTTTTGCACATGCGTGTTCTTTCTTTACCGTGGTGGCCCCCTTTTATCAAGCTCAGCAACATTTTGATAGATGCCAGATATCTTTCGAAGGGCCCCCTTATCTCTTCAGCCTTCGCTCCGTCCTTGGAGAACAGGATAATGAATCATATTGTCTCATCTGCTCTAAGTTCCCTTTTTAACTGTTAAATCCCCTGTTTCACTATAACACACATAGTTATGCATAACTGTAGTTAACTTTCACAGAACCTAGTCGTAATACTTAACGTAAACAGAACTTAATTAATCTAATAGCATTTAAACTTTAAGAACATATTTATAGCTATTAATACATCAGGGGTGATCCAGAGTTATGAAGATATCAGGAGCGATAGTTTGGGAGAGTTCCAAAGACAGCGTTACGAGCTGCAAGTACACAGATCCATCCCTTCTTCGAGCAGGGATGCAGGTTTGTGGTATTGTCTCCAGGGTCACTGTACTTCAAGGTTCAGCTGTAGATATAGAACTTAACACTCATTAACATAAATTAAAAACAAGAAAAACTGGAAAATGGATTAAAATTCAGTTATCCATTTCTGTCTAGTAATACAATTCCTATTAGTAATTCACAGAGAATACTAAGGTAACTCTTTTTTTCTTTTTTTTTTTTCTTTTTTTTTTTTTAATGATTGAATTTACAGTTGCGGTAAATCTAGTTTACCACTTGTTTAAACCTAGTCTACCACCCACATTACATTTCGCCCAAAATGCCTTACTCTGGTCCGCTCCACTCCCAACCCCACAAACGGGGGGGCGGGGGGAAGTACAGAGAGCAGTTCTTGTAGAAACTCGTGAGCGGGAGGGGGGGGGCTCGTGCGCAGTGGAGGCGAACTTTCTCAACCCTAGTTCCCAGTTGAAGTTTCTCAGCCGTAGTTTCTCAGGTAGGACCCTGCGTCATCCCCGCCCCCGCAGGTCTGAGTCGTCTCTGTCCGGGGGAAGCCGGAAATGTCGGTGGTAGGGAAAAAGCCATCTAAGTTGTCGTTGGAAAAAGCTTTCGCCGCCCGCCCGGTGCAGAGAGGGCAGGGGGGGCGGTGGGGGAGGTGATGGGGTAGCCGCGTGATCACTGCAGGACGGTTACCCCACTTACAGCGGCTGCAATATAGGCTGCTTTAGCTTGTTGATCGGTTCTATCTGTTAGTTCAATCATATTGACCATCGTCGCCGGTTTTGGCAATGTTCTGAGGATTTGCTGGGTTTTTCCGTTCGCGTGATCAAAGGTTAGGATTAGGAACATCCATTCTTTCATTTCATCATCGAGGTTAGGATGTGTCTTGATGGTTTGGTGTAATTGATCAATGAATGAGGAATATCTTTCATTAGGGCCTTGTCAGACATGTAAGAAGGCTTGTGGCCTGCCAGGCTCAGACACGGTACTGATGGCAGTAAGTGTTTGTTTTTGAGATCTTTGTAACACTTGTATGGCGTTCTGCATTTGAAAATTCACATTTGACCAAGGTCCTTCACCTAGCAGCTGTTGCGATGTAACTCCAAACAAAGGGTCGCCTTGCTGGCGAGGTTTAGCTGTTTCTTGTACACATAGTTGTTACTATTGTCTTTTAATGATTAATGGTGCAGACGGAGACCTTATAGTTGTAGTAAGCTGTGAACAGTTTTATGGCAGTAGTAGGTCATAAGTATACAAATAGTGTAATAACTGGGTGGTAAATGGCGATTGAGTGTCATATTTAGATACTGTATGTCTGGCTTTCTCAAGTAGTTTTTAGTCAAAGGCTTCTCATCGTCCCTGTCCTCCAGGTTGCAGAGTAACAGGAAGGGGGGGGCCGGCCTGGCCCCCTGGGGGGAGGGGGGGGGGGGGATGAGCCGTGCAGCCGCGGGGAAATTCTTTAGCCATACTTTTCCACACTTTTTAGTCGTAGTTTCTGAGGCAGGACACGGTAAAGTCAATTACAGGAGTAAAAGAACAGCGTGGGCAGCGCCGCCGCCGCTTCCACCCCGCTGATCCTGGGAAGATCGGTGTTGCTACGCTGTTGCTAAGGAAAAGTTTTCGCTGCGCGCGGTCCCGGTGGTTAGGGAAAACTGCTGTTACTTAGGCGTTACTGGGAAAAGAGGTTTCTCGCTGCCCGCCCGGCGCGCAGAGAAGCCGTGGCTGTTGCCGCGCCGTGGTCCCCACCGCTGCCGGCTCTAGGGATGGGCAGCTGCGGGGTCACTGTAGCCTCCTGCCCCCAGCGCGTTGAGATGCCGTCGGAGCCGAGGGCAGGAGCCGCCGCTAGTTGCAGCGGTCGCGGGGAGAATCCGAAACCGCTGCGGGGTGGGGGGGGGGTGGCCGCTGTTGGAGGCTCGCGGGCTACTAGGGCTCTCTAACATTTCAAGCACGTTTCGTAGCAATTTTTCCAGTACATCACCTTTTGTTTCTTCTTCCCTGGCGGATTGTAGAGGCGAGTCCGATTGCAGGGCTGCTCTCGCTGACTCGGGTGGTTGGTCTCGGATGACTGGTTTAAGTGGCTGGCATCCAGCAACTGGTACAGGCGGCTGGCTGTGGGTGACTGACACAGGCGGCTGGCTTTGGGTAGCTGGTTCGTTTAGGTTTCCACCGGGTTTCTCTTTAACCTCTTGATTACTTTGAGTAGCATTGTTGGTGGTGGTGGTGGGTTCGGGTAACGGAGCGGCTGGTGGTGGCGTTGCTGCAAAGGTGGAGAGTGGGAACGCCGCTTGGGTGGAAAAGGTGGACGTGGTGGCTGTTCCGGGCGATGTTGCTACACCCATGGGAAGCGGGAACGCTGCACGGGTTGCAATTTTTATTTCGGTTTCTTTCGCTCTGGAGTCTAAAGGGGTTAATGCTGCAAAAACAGAGGAAGCTGCCTGCCTCTCCGCTTTCATTGCCTGCAAGGTCTCTATTATAAGCTTCCAATAAGGTGAATATTTGGAAGTCTCCTTAGCTTCTGCCCCGCCACTACTGACAGCGTCCCACAGTGCCTTCCCAATTGTTTCCCATATGGTTATCTCAAAGGCTACTCCCGCTCCCAGGATTAACTCACGATCCCAAGCCCACTTTAGGAGATTCTGAATAATGGAATCATCACATTCAATCTTCTCACAGAGATAATAAGTTGGAGGAGATTTAGGACTGCCAGCTGTTCCTTGTCCATCCCCATCTCCTCCTCGGCCGTTTTCCTCCCCAGACGCATTACGTAAGGGGCTTCTCGTCTTCACGGCGAGGCAACCAGACGAGGCATCCCACCTTTCGGTGAAGCTTCCCACCCTTCAGGGTGAGGCATCCCTCATCCCACACGGCCCGCGTGTGAGGCTTCCCACCTGTCGGTGAGGATTCCCTGTCTTCCCGTACGTCTGTAGGTACGAGGCTTCCCACACCCTCAGTGTGAGGCTTCCCAAATGCCGTGCGTAAGGGGCATACCCATCCCGCCCTCGCAGCGAGGCATCCCACCTTTCGGTGAGGCTTCCCACCCTTCAGGGTGAGGCATCCCTCATCCCACACAATCCCTGTGTGAGGCTGTCAGAGACTGAAAATAGTTCATGCCTCAAACATTGATATAAAGTTTTGATCAGAGAAGCTTCCCTGAAGATACCTGACTGGGACTTTGGACTGAGCTAAACTGCTGAGATTAGATAAAGGGAAAAGCCTATTGTTCAATCATCTCAGTCTAAAGGAAAGGAATTCGTCCACAGAAGCTGAAGTCACCAGCCGTACTGAGAATAATTTCTGGCTGAGTTTGGGGTGGGGGGGGGCAAAGCACAGCTCACAGAAGCCACGTTTACACAGCCCTCCCCCAGCTGAAAGGGGAGGAGGATGGCATAACCTCTGATCAGAGGCAATACACACGCATCCTCCAGTACACAAACTGGCCCAGCTGTGAAGCCTCCCCAACCCCACAAGCCACATCCACGGGACTCTCACGTGAGAGGCAGCTGAGGGGGAGTCACAATCTATCACAGACCCCCCAAAGTGCTCCCCAGACGCCTTGCACCACAGGAGTGCATGTGATGCAAGCAGAGTCTGCTGCTAGAGGCTGCCCCCTCCCCCGGGGGGACATGCCTGGACATTTCCACCTGGCCTGAGTGTATATCAACCCATGGCACTCCGTGCTTTTGGGGGGACTTCCACCACCGAGAAGAGGACATCAGAACACCAATGGGACCCACGGAGTGGTGATACCTTTTTGTCCCTGTCCCTCTCTGTCCCCCCCATCTTTCTCCCTACTCTTTTCTCTCTTTTCTTCTCTCTCTTATTTCTCCCTACTCCCTCTTTTCTCTCTCTTCTTCTCTCTCTCTCTCTCATATTTATTATCAAATAAAACCCATACTATCGATTGGCATATGGTCTCGCTTGTACCTTAATTCAGGCAGAGGTATCTCTAAAGAACTTTAATAATTAGATCATAACAGAGGCTTCCCACCTGTCAGTGAGGATTACCGGTCATCCCGCACTTCTATATGTACGAGGCTTCCCACCTGTTGGTGAGGCATCCCACACCCTCAGTGCGAGGCTTCCTGCCGGGGCAGCAGGGAATTGGCCAGCTTACGCGCTCCCTCAGTGATCTATTTCACTGAATATCAGCATCCGATACCTCCGGGGGCCTCCTATCTCATCAGTTGGTATCAGTCCAGGTGGAATCACTTCAGGCGGAGTTGCGCCGCGAGACCCTCCATCTCGGCGATCACGTCGTGAGGCCCTCTATCCTGTAGATCACATCGGGGTCACCATTTGCAGGGAAAATGATGGGACATCATGCCAGATCAATATGATCAAAAGTGAAGCCGTTTATTGTCCGACAGTGAGCATACTTATACTTTACAGCATGCCAAAAATAAAACTACATGATAAGTTTTTCTTCTACCATACAGACAGTGGTTGTTCTCATACAGAAGTTTCACACAGGACTTTTCTCTAATTAGAGCACTAAGTTTGTATCAGAAGGCTACAATAACAGTTTCTTCTGCCAAGTTAATCTTTAGACACCTGCAGCTTGTTTTTGGCTTTCATGTCTCCCTTTCCCACAGCTGTCTTATGAGTAACCTTGAGCAGAGGCCTGGATTGCTCACTTATACTTTGTGTCCATGCAGCCAGAGATAGTTATTCTCCACAGGCAACCATTTAGGAGATTTAACCAAAAATTTCTGAATATTCACTGTTAATACGGTCTTCTGAGCAGAGGAAAAATTATGCACTATTATCTTTGTAAATAATACTTTTGTCCTGTGTGTACAGACACCTTCCTTTTCCTCCCATTTTTCATCCTCAAAAAGATGACGCTTATGTCATGAACACTGTCTGAAGCCTTGATTAGTGGCATCTCGGAGAAGAAAAATGGGAAATGGATTATTTCTGTTTAATAATGTTCTCACCAACAGCAAAAAAACACAAAGCAGACATGTACGTCAACCTAATATTAACTCTAATTTCTCTTTAATGTTCACTGTTAAAAATATAGGAGTTTTATTTCTTTTGTTTTCCAAAACCAACAGTTTAAACTCAGAGGTACCTTTACAATGAAAACAATCATGTTGATCCCCATGCATTCACACAGAGATAAAACTTCACTGTAAGATGGCTATGCAACAGAAAATGCTGAAGGACTCCTTACTTCACTTCCTATTCCTTCTTGGCTTACTCTACACCTGAATGAAAACCTCTTAATTGCAGTGACTCTCTTTTGACAATTCCTGCAACAATTTTAATGTGACCTAGCACATCATCAGTGTTCAAAAACTGTCACTACAAAACTACCAAAGTCTTTTTATTATCTGCAAGCACTTGCCAATTTTCTTACACTGCTTTCTTCTTCTGCTTAACTATTGTGGTGGTGCTGAGTTAATCCCCTTAGAACGAAAAATCTAATTAACATCTACTAGGCACTTAAACATTAATTAGACTATAGTAATTTAATACTCAAGCTAATACAATATTTGAGTATACAAATGTGCATCTCTGCTACCAGGTGAAGTTTTTGCTCTTTCTTATTCAGAAAAATCAACAATAAATTATAAAAAAATAACAACGTAAGGCAGCATGATTCCTTTATTGAGCAGCAAAGTAAGGATGCTGCAGGCCACTCTGATTGGACTAGTCTCCTCTCCACTTCACTAGGTTTCATCCCCTGAAGGAAAGGACTAAGCCTTAAATGTAATCTGAGTCTTGGTTTCAGTTTCCTTGAGTGGTAGAGAGGAAAGAAGAGTTGTCTCCTTAGAAATTCTGGTTCCAATCATATAGCTCTCAATTGCATCCAACTCAGATCCTGTAAGTATTTTTCATCACCAGACATGCAAAACATGACACCCTCTCTCAATTCCAAAATAAAGGTAGACTAATCAATAAATCAGGTACACTCCACCATCTACCATTTCTAGTTCTGTTGTTTCAGAGTTCCTTATGCCACTGACCATCACCCTTCACACAAATGTAGACAAGCTTGAAGGACAGTGACATTTTCCCTAAAAATTACTGTAAGAGGTGGGAGAGTATAAACAATGAAGATACACACACAATTTAAACATCTGTGACATGAAGAATAGACCGGCATTGATTTACTAAAATATGAGTATCGATCTAGTATCAATACCCAACTCGAGACAGACAAAGACTCTCTAACAGAGCTGTTAGAAAGTGTATGTTTATTTCAGTGCTGGGCAACTGCGTGGGATAGCTCCCTAATACACAGAGCAAAGCACAAAGCAATACAAGAGCTATATATTTACAAAAGTCTTGAATATTCAAAATATAAGGATACATTTATCATATTGATACCTCCCATTTCCCCGCTTTGTATGGTAATTAGTTGAATACTAATTGAGCATGCGTATTTTGCCTTTTGAGTCAGTGGTTGTGAAATTTGAGGAGAGGGCTAGAATGATGAAGTAAAACTCCTCTCCCTCTGTTTGAACTTTTCGCCTTTTGGTTTTTGACAATACAAATTGCTTCTAAGGGAACTTGGAGTTCCTTCTTATATTTCTCTTCAATAGGAAAATTAGTAACTGTCTACATTCCTTTAGATCTATGAAGCAATGTTTTTCTCTTTCCCTATTACAAGCACAGCTGAATAAGCACTAAATGACAAGTAACTGTTGACCTACATTCCAAACCTGCTTCAAACCTAATTATTTAGTTAATCATTGATTCTTTTAATTGATTCCAGCTGGGTCTACTTACTAACTCTATTTTCTTTAAATTAATTCTAGCTGGGTCTACTTACTGAGTCTTTCAACTAATTTTAACTAACTTTTTGTCTATGATTCTAATTTTTAAAACTATGTTTCAGCATAAACAGGATCATCTGGATCATCAGTTGGAGGGGATGCTGCCATTTTCAAGGGAGGTTATTTAGACTAGATCATACCTCATACAAAACTGTAATATTACCATGAAGGAGAGGTCCATAGCAAATGTAGGAATGACCAACAACCCAGCCTAAATCAGAAGCTGCCCACCATACCTAAAATGAAATATAAACAAACTTATAGTTAGGAGTTATAAGAGGCATTTAAAAATGTTTACATGACAAACCTCACCAGGTTTGAGGCCATATACAGCTGACATGGTCCAGTTTAACATAACTGCATAGCCACCAGTTGGTCTCCAAATACCCTAAATGAGAAAATTTGAGTATTTAAGTAATTAAGATTAAGATTTGAAGGATAAAATTATATTGCTGTCTTCAATTAAATGTTAAGGTTTTAGTAGCAATGGAATTAAAGCTGTCCAACTCCAATACTTCTCACTTAAGAAAAGGATCTATTCCAACAAAAACAAACTAACACTTGCACTAAAGAAGTAATTTTGGAAAAAAAAAACCAAACATACAATAAAAAAAAAATCATAAGATAACTAAAAAAGCTAAAATTCTCTCCTAAAAGTTCGATACTGTAGTGGTTTCAGTTCGCCTATTCAGGTTTGTGGCTAAATGCCAACACACTTACCCAAACTTACTTGATTGTTTGTCGTGAGATGAGGATTAGGAGTAGGCAAAGCAGGCTCAAACTTTATAAAGTATAAAGAAACTTTATTAATATACCTAAGACAAAGGGAAAAGAAAAAAAAAAACCAAGAAAAACCAGAACAAACTCTTCAGACCACCCCTCCTTCCCCCACCTCTCCATTTCATTCTCCCTGACAACATACAAAAGACAACACTTCGACTTCTAGTCAGTTTACCACCTCAGAAATAGCTCTTGTTCCAGTTCATTTAGGGAGAGAAGTTTCCTTTGCTTACACTATGGACTCTCTGTAAGAAAAATAAAGTTTTTATGGGTCTTCTGCCTCACCATCAGCCGCCGCCCGGAGCAAAGTCCAGCTTAATGGTGGATCCCTCCCACACCAGTAGCCTTCCCACAGCCACTACGGTGGGTTATGAACAGTCCACAGGGTACCTGTTTTAAGGATGCACAGTTCAATTGCAGCAACAAAGAAAATCCCTTCTCTGTGCTTAGCAACACAGGTTTTCTAGCATTCTCCCCGGGACCAGGGCTCTGGGTCACAGCCTCTCCTCTGTCTTGGTTCCAGTTTTTCATCAGGCTGTACTTTTTCAACACTTACTTGTCTTTACCCAGGTATTTCAGTTCATTGGCTGCAATTAGAACCTCACATCCCCCTTTTTGGACTATATCTTCATATATTACAGGGAATTTATTAGCTCAGTCCCCAACCATGGTTCTCCAAAAGAGTTTTCAGCATCACTTTTGAAGCACTTCTCATGCACCTCCTTGTAGGTATCAGTTCTTCTTTCCTCACTGACTGTAAAGTCTCTATGCTGCATTTATGCAGATGTCCTCACTCATTCCTCTCTGCGAGGAAGGATGGGTGTCTGTAAGTTTAGTCCAGGCATGGAGAGAGTTAATCTCTGTCTCTCTCTCTCTCTCCGGCAGTGTGACAACCACGTGCTCCCTGCTGGGCTGTTTGAAGGAGGTCCGAGCTGGATGCCAGAAGCTCTCAGAGTCTCTGTGGCCTGGCTCTGCGGAGCTGCCTCGGCCTGGTGGGGCCATCTGGGCCCGGGGTGACAGGGCAGGGCCTGGCCCAAACTGGATGGAGTCCGGCCCGGTCCTTGCCTGGCCCGGAGCAGGGGCCTGGCCCTCTCTCGTGTAGCTGGCACACTGGCTGAGCTGTATCTGCTGAACGTTCCAGCCGTTTCCTCCCCCATGCCCGGCTGCAGCGACACGGCCGCTCCAAACCTCCCTTCAGCCCCCCCCCCTCCCCCCCCCCCCCTCTTTGGAAGGAGTGGGGGGGGCTGGGGCCTTACCGGGGAGAGAAGCTGGAGATGCTCCTCTACACAGCAGCAGGTGTAAAGAGGAAGAGCTTCAGAGAGTCTCTGCTTATATATGGTTTTTTCCCCGAAGGCGGATCAACTTTTTAATTGGTTCACCTACATATCAATCCTTAAAACTACCTGATTATTGGCTCTCTCTCCCAGGAAGGAAGTTGTATTCCTTCCTGCAGCACAGATCACTTCCTAGATTTTGACCCCGCTGGCCTAACCCAGGACAGATATGCAAATATTTAGTCAATATATGCTGACAAAAAAATAAGAGATTAAGTATTTACATCACGTAAAGTGTACCATCTAAATGCTAGGCATATTTTAAATTCATTGCCTACTCTCTCTGTACCATCTTCACACCTGAGAAGTAGATGAACCCTGAAACAACTGGGGTGAATTACTCCCTGAAATGTCCCTTTCTGCCCTCTTTTTAAAGATGTCAGAAAATTGGCTTAAACCAATGCATATTTTTGAAAGTTTACTGTCTAGCCTGAAGTGCACATATGAATGCTAAATTAACACAACCCCAGTCTTCAGCTAAAAGAGGGATTTGAAAATTAGAATGGGAGATTATTAATAGCATCATGTACCTTGGTAAACCAAAAACCAGCTCTGGAAAATCATTAACAGGAAAATTTTGGAAATATTTTGCAATATTAGTAGGGTTGTCGTGGGTTGACCCCGGCCAGGGGCCAGGTGCCCGCTCAGTCACTCTATCACTCCCGCTCCCACTGGGAGAGGGGAGAGGATAATATTGAAAAAAAGACTATCAGGGTGAGTAAAGGCAGTTTTATTACAGTGGAGGAAAAAAAATAGAACAAGCAAGTTGAAAGTTGCGCGCGCAAGAGCAAGAAGAGAAAACAATCAATCTCTACTTCCCATCAGCAGCGATGTCCGGACACTTTCTGGGAAGCAGGGCTCCAGCACACGTGATGGTTGCTCGAGGAGGCAAACATGGACAAGTCCCAAATGCCTCCCCCTCCTCCTCTCTTCCTTCCCTTATATATCTGAGCTGATGTCATATGGTATGGAATATCTCTTTGGCTGACTGGGGTCAGCTGGCCTGCTGGTGTCCCCTCCCAGGATCTTGCCCCCCCCATCCCCTTCAGTGGGGGAAGGAATGTCAGAGGGACAGCACTGCTTGGCAGTAGCCAAAACACTGCTCTGTTATCAACACCAGCTACCAAAGCAAAGTACAGCAGTGTAAGGCCTGTGAGCTTTACCCCAGTCAGACCCAATACAAGGGTCAATATATATTTCATCACCTTCTGGTACATTATGCCTAGAAGAAATAATTAAGTAAACTATGTTCTGGTGTTCTGAACTAAAATTCAGATGAAATCCACTGGACCACACAAATGTACACTGTGCAGACATTACAATGCAGGGGTCTGTCTATGCTAGGCAAAGTACATTCTCCTGATGTACTTAATAGAATGAAATAGGCACTTTCAGGCCTCATCCAAGAAATGAGGGACTGCAGAGATACATTAACTCATTAAAATGGAGATTGCTAAGGCAGAGAATGGTTTACAAACACTTTACCAATTTCAGACAGCAGATTGCCTTTTTTCTACTCAGCTTCTAACTTAGCCCCTGCTCTGAGATCAACAAAAGTTTTTTAGGAAGGTCATAACCAAGTAGTTTTACCTGCATGGACATTTAAATCAAGTTCCTTAAATAAATAACAAGTTATTTCATTCACTGAGAGTTATTTATTGTAGCTTACTGCTAGTTGAAAATCTTTCTCTTGTAAGGGTGATTGATTCAAGGTATCTGTATTTTTCTCTGCAGAGACAACACAGTGAAGTAAACTTTTGAGAATTATTACCTCTGAGATACTCTATTGATAGTCAAGGAAAATATCTGCTGTAACAAAGGATCTTATCTTGGGTTTTTTGACAATGTAACCGTACAATTCAGGATACGTATGTTGCTTTCATAGGCCCACATCGAAGGTAAAAGCAGAAGACATTTTTCTCAGCAAAACTCATGTTTGTTTTCCCTTACATCCTATGAGTTTCTGAACTTTATAGGCAACACCATTAAATAATTTTTTAGCAGTAAAACTGTTCTCTCCAGGGTGTGTGAAACTGTCTGAATTCGTGGTGGTAAAACTATCACCAGAAAATTGTATTCAGCTTGTCTTCCACATTGTAAAAAAGCATTTTAAGTACCAAGCAAACACTCAGAGAGTTCACTTTTAAAATACAATTCTTTAAAAATACATCATTAAAACTAATTTACATTCAAAAGCAAACGTTTTAAAAGAATACCCTTTGTTAATTTTCACTTAATCAAAACTTCTATTTTCAGGGTATTATGTACTCAGAATTGTGCAGTAACACAAACCTTCCGAACATGCTTTATTTAATTTAATCTGTAATGTCATTCACCATGTCTTATCTACAAGAAAATTAGCTAATATGTAAATAATGAACAAGATTAGTCAGCAATAAATGCTATCACACAAGTGATATATTAACAGATCATGTCATTAAGTGATTATACTATGCTTATCTAAGAAAGTTAAAACACAGAAGATAGTACTGAACAAAAGACATTCTGCTATCCTCAAAAGTTTATTTTGTACAAACATTTGAAGCAAATAGATCTTATCTTTAAATTATTACTATTTAAATAAACAAATGTGATTTATTCCTAGACATTGCCTTTAAAATAGTGAAATGTGAATAAATCAGATTAAACCATTTTTAGCAATGCTTCTCATTTATAGCACTGTGCTCTGGCAAATATTTTCAACCTTTTCAATTAAATATTTTTTCAAAGGGAACTGCAAATAGTTGGTCACAGATACTTAGACTACTGATAGTCCTTTACCTTGGGCAAACCTGTTGTTCTAGATGTATACAGAATATAAAGTGGATGGTCTGAGGGAACAGAGACACATTTTGAATGCTGTGCTTTTGAAAGCTCTTCTTCCCAGTCAAGATCACGACTTTTGGTAAGAGGAACATGGCCCTGCCCATTAAAAAATGAGAAAATTGTCAAAAGAAAACCACATGGAATAAATGTAATTCATTCAAAAAACATTTACTATTCAAATTTTTTACATAGTACTTTTCAATTTTCTGTAATCTCTCTACTGCATTAGTTCCATTTAGTACTTAAATCTTATGACTATAATGCTCGTCTGTGGAGAATAACTATCTCCGGCTGCATGGACACAAAGTATAAGTGAGCAATCCAGGCCCCTTAGATGAGAGCTAGGCCTCTGTTCAAGGTTACTCATAAGACAGCTGTGGGAAAGGGAGACATGAAAGCCAGAAACAAGCTGCAGGTGTCTAAAGATTAACTTGGCAGAAGAAACTGTTATTGTAGCCTTCTGATACTAACTTAGTGCTCTAATTAGAGAAAAGTCCTGTGTGAAACTTCTGTATGAGAACAACCACTGTCTGTATGGTAGAAGAAAAACTTATCATGTAGTTTTATTTTTGGCGTGCTGTAAAGTATAAGTATGCTCACTGTCGGACAATAAACGGCTTCACTTTTGATCATATTGGTCTGGCGTGATGTCCCATTATTTTCCCTGCACTTGCCCTTAAAATTAAAAAACAAACTACAATAGAAACAGTAAAATTTTACTTGCAAAAAACTAAAGGCACATGCACTACACGATCATCTATCTGAAAGTTAACATAAAGGCACCACAACTGCACACCCACCAAATTAGGTCACTGGTAAACGAGAATTTTATCAGGTTTGCTCTGTACCCTTGCCAGAGCTCCTTCTAGGAGAGATATGTATTCCACTTTCCTTTTTATTTCTACTCCAAAACTTGCTGTTACAATAAGTTTGGGCTAAAAAAAAGAAGCTAGATGGTTAATTTGTACATTTGCAATGTATTTTAGACATGAAATCTAATAACATTTTCCATTAAATTCAATGTATACAATTTATCTTTACATAATTAGAAACAGGGCTTTAGATCGGTTTTCTATAGTAAATCAAGCTTGTGTGATCTCGCTGTCCATGCATTTGCTTTTTGTTTGGATGAACAGTAATAACTTCTGATACTTCACTATTTTCAAATACATTTGAGTAAGAAATGAACAGTATTAATTTCTTATTAGTTTCACAAATATTAATGAACACAGAGAGAAAAACCCCTGTCCATCTTAGCTCCTTCTCCTAAGGAAGTGTGGTGCAGTGATGTCAACAGCTATCTGTACTGTTTTGCCTTCTACCTAATGCTTCCAATTTCATATTGCAATACTAGCTGTAGAGCTTTGCTGGCTTTTTCACAGCCTGCAATAAAAGTCACCAAAAGGAAAATAGAAGAAAGAGGGAAAAGGAGGCAATCAAGAGATGGCAGGAAACTAGAAATACAGGAAGAGAATAAGCTTAAGTCATAAGGCACATGAGGGAAGTAAGGCTAGTCTTTCAAGAGATGGTTGAAGGACTGAGGGTGCAAAATCACTAAAAATCAGATTTGTATAGTTCTGGGGATTTTTAGACTAATTTCTATTTCCAAATGTGGATTTCACATCTTTGTCATTAAATTAACCACAAGTTTTATGTAAGACTCCCTAAGTCAAGAAATTGGCATAGAAGCTACTTTGACTTAGGTCTGAAGATCAGTATTTTTATTTTTTGTTTTTCAGGGGAGAAAAAGTAGCACCAAGGAAACTATGTGTTAGAACATATTTTACTTGGGAAAGAATGTCTTCAATCTCCATTGTTTTGAAGTTTTTATAAGCTTATTTATCATATGGCACTCAGTTTGATCAAGCTAGCTTACTAATTGTATGCATTAGCATCTCATTAAGTAGGCATAAACCACAATGTCACAGTTAAGGCTAAATTAAATTCAGCAGAGAAAGCACAGATTAAATTGTTTTCTTGTGCAATAATAAAATGTTTCCTGTCCAAATCTGTCATTCAGGAAAGATCCCTAATTGGTGTGTATTCAAAACAAAGATTTTGGATGAGCTTTAAAATTTCAGCATTCATTGATTTTCCTTTTTGGAATGCACTTTATAGAAGATGATACAATACAATGCAGTTAAACTGAAAATTCATTGGGAGGTCACCCTGAAGTTAGACTGTAATAAATACAAGATACACAGTTCTATTCAAATGTGAAGATAAAAGACTTGTGATCACTAGTTTTATTGTAATTTGTAAATGATGCCACCTGTGCTCATCAAGTGCTTTTTATGCAGTAAGGACATCTAAAAACAGCCAATACTAAATTAGCTAAGGTGATGTACTACCCAAGTGAAGAAGCATCATGGAGCACTCTGTGCAAATCAAAGGCCCGCTACTGGTTTTAATTGCTCTTTTCTACTGTTTTACCTCTCTGCCTAATGACATTATTTCCCCTGCACCTCTGCCCCCATATTGATTTTATATATCCCTTTCCTACCCCTTCTGTGGCTCCATGTAGTCCTGTATGTTAAGATTAGATAGAAATATAACAAGTTTGAAGAAAAACCATGGAGAGTTCAAGGGTCTGCTGGAGAAGAAATGACAGAGATAGTGAGCTATACACAAAACAACATTATGAAGTAGAAATGAGATAAAGCAAGACCCAATAGTACAAGATGTTGGTACAAGACCAACACCTTTATTCTGTTGTAAAAACTCCTACAAATTCTTCTATAGTCTCTAATACTCCTCAAGTGACACAGTTGGCACTCCTGAAGGAGGGGATGCCATACAGAGGGACATGGACAAGCTCAAGGAGTAGGCCCATGACAACTTAATGAGCTTCAACAGGGCCAAGTGCAAGGTCCTGCACCTGTGCCAGGACAACCCCCCCAAAAATCAGTGCACTCTGGGGAATGAAGGGATTGAGAGCAGCCCTGCCAAGAAGGACTTGGGGATAGTGGTGGATGAAAAGCTGGATGTGAGCAATGCCTGCTGCAATAGGACAAAAAGGTAATGGTTTTAAACTCTAAGAGGGTAGATTTAAGCTAGATATAAGGAAGAAATTTTTTGCAATGAGGGTGGTGAAATACTGGCACAGGTTGCCTATAAAGGTGATACATGCTCCATCCCCAGGAACATTCAAAGTCAGGATTGTCAGGGCTCTGAGCAACCTGATCTAACTGAAGACATCCTGCTCATTGCTGGGAAGTCAGACTAGGTGACCTTTAAAAGTCCCTTCCAACTGTTCCATGATTGTATGAATCTACCTATTGTTTTGATATTACAAATTATATATTCCCAGACTCAGGTGAAATGAAAGATGACAACAAATCCTGTTCTCATTCTCTGTATCACTTCATCACAATTCACTGCAGGATGCCTGTAACTGCCAGCACCTGACACAAGTAGAAATTAGCAGCTGCAGGATTTTGCTGCATTCCCAGACCTATTTAAAATTCAAGATACATTAAGGTAAGCTGGCCAAGTGTATATACCTTCTCATAGTCACTAGAAAGCGCTTGTTATTTCTTTCACTCAGACTTTCCAACAGAACGTGGAGTTTGATCTTTCTTCCACAAGAGCATCTTACAGCCAGCTTTCCACTGCACATCTTTAATGCTTTCTAATTAATTTTATCAACATCAGGTCCCATACTGCAGAATCTAAACCAATTCACATAAAAGCCTAATAAAAAGGTTAGGTTATTGTGTGACTGCTTTATTTACTCAGCATTTTTACTGTCTATCACAGGTATCCTCAGGAGTGTGCAATTCACTTATCATGAAAGCTTTACCATGTTGAAAATTGGGACATGTTTTGAAATTTAGATTGAGGGTATGCCTCTCCTTACTCACATTTTCATTATACATCAGATGGACCAAAAATCATCCATAACACTGCCTTTCAAAGAAACCAAAAGGCAATGTAAATTAGGATTTAGTCCATGGTTTGCAGCTAATAATTCTATAGCAAACTCTTCAAAAGAGTTGCTATGTGACCTTGGGTAGAAAACTTAAATTTGCTCTCTTTTCATTTTAATGCATGAAGCAAGGATTATGACTATTGTGCTCTCTCTCTTTTTTTCCCTGGGGAAAAACCATTTGTATTAATTAGTTAATAATTGCAAAATACTCTAAAAGTAAATGTGCCAGATGATTTGTATTGCAGCAACCTTCATTTTTAAAGCTTATATTTTTTTTTTCTTCTACATTATTTTTACCTAATTATAGCTTGTTAAAAAAATGGGGAAGTGGGAAGAAAGACAGAGAAAGCTAGCGAGTTGTTGTTAGCCTTTTTTCACCATTCCGACAAACCATTTTGGCCATTTTATTAACATCTTTTTTAAAGCATCAAGGAGAGGAGGGGGAATGCATTCAACTTTCTATTTACAGATATTTATAAAACTGAAGCTTCAGTCATCCAAAAAGCACTTCTGTACACAGAAATCTAAGTGAAAGTTCCACAAATCCTAGAGACTTGAAACCTACACAAAATCCTGTTTTGGTTTATACTTCTAAGCAACATGATTCAGTAGTAAGACAGCTACCACAGAGAGTCTGAATGATTCAGGTGACTGATCCAGGTGACAAAGACTTTACCTTGTTCACTAGTAGGAAACAAGAATAGGCCATTCCACTGTTAGCTGATTTGATACTAATGCATACACAAGCTCCTAATATGCCTGCATAAGGTACTAAGAACAGTCAAGTGCTATTTTCATTTCAGTAACATAGACATCATAATGCTTTATAAACAAGCTCAACTTATGCCAAACATAGAAGCCTTTAAAGCATTCACCTCAATTATGTAATCTGCACAGTCACTTATTTAAGGCAACTGTTTTCATTGCTGTCTTGCTTTGTTTAGAAATTAAATGAAGTAGAATTATAGCTTGTCCTAGCTCCAGTGAGGACAGGGTTAATTTTTGTAATAGCCAGGAGGGGCATGGCCAGGACCCAGAGGTCATTCTATACCACATCAAGCAATACACAGGATGGGAAGGGGGATGAGTCCTTTCCAGAGGGTGTGGTGGGGTAGTGCTGGTTCTGCATGGTGAGCACTCACATGTGAATCATTTGCCTCTTTGTACACTCTGCTATGAATTCTTTTGCTGTTACTGTTTATTTATTTCATTGCTGTTTCTAGTATATTGTTCTTACCTAAACTTGATCTTTACCTTTTAGGCCTCCAGTTCTCATCTCCATCCCACCACAGGGAGGAGGAAAGAAAAGGGGGAATGAGCAAGCAACATGTGGTTTGGAATGTTTCAATGAGAAAAATAAATTGGGGAATACCATTCCTAAATCACAACACAGCTGAAAAAATGTACTACCTAATATGTCTAAACATCAGATAAATCAATGAAATTATTTAGGGTTGGCAGCATTTTCCTCATACACTTGATGAAAATGCTGAACCAAAAGTCAATATTAAGGAGATGCTTTGTAGAAAAAGATTGACAAACATGAGAAGAAAGTACACTCTATACAGACAACAGTGTGTTAAACTCCTGCTTTTGTAGAAGAGGTCAAAATTGCTCACTCAGTGTCTGCTATACAAGTATCAACCTCAGCACAGTTGTAGTACTTCGTTCATATTGCAACAACAGGTATTATAAACAAATTGAGATTGTATGCCACACAAAGAGAAACGTTATCCTGTCTGGGAAAAAACCCAAATAACAGGTTTTTGACATTGACTGATAGGAGTAACTAAAGCAATGGTGTTTGTTGCTCCAAACAGGTTATTACCTTTGCATGATCAATGTGAACCGAAAGCTCTTTAGATGCAAATCCACCAAAAATCAGTACAGTACACTGTCTGTGGAATCATGGGCATGTAGATGACCACACGATCTCCTTTCTTCACACCATGTTTCATCATGACATCAGCTAACTTGGAGACCTGTACTGACAAAACATTCATATTTAAAGCTTCTCCAGATCTGCTGTTGCCCCATAAAAAAACAACTCACACAGTCAACAGATGCACGACATTAAAGAGACAAGCCAGTATGATAAAGTTGATGTAATGTAATCAAGGTTCAATAAATTTAAGATTATTTCCTTTTTTCAAAAAAACCCACTAATATATTTTTCTTTTGTAAAATAGAAATGGAAGGAGATTAATAATTATAGTCAGTAGAGCCAAAAAAAAATCAATAGCAATGTCTAGGAAATTTTTAAATGACACTCTACCATTCATTCTTTTATTCAGGTAACAGTTTATATTTCTCAATTTTAGCTCTTAATAATGAATGTAAACAGGTCATTTCATATTATAAGTTCTGTCCTAACTAGCTAACTTTGAAACACAAATCAATATGTAGTAATATTTTCTTTACTACAGTGTCATAAACTTCTCAGAATCTGAGAAAAGAGACCTTATACCCTGAACCAAAGGTTAATACAAATTCAGACAAATATCTAGATTTAAAAATTCATTTTTGCTCTCATTGTCAGATTTTCATTTTTGCTATGCAGAAACCTGAAGACAGACTATGTACGGCAGCAAAGGACTGAAACTCAAGAAATGGAATAGACTGATCAGCAGCAATGCCTCTGTAACACCATGAGAAAATATTTATTACTTTACACAATATTCTGTCACAAAAGTAGTACCGAATATTTCATTAATATGCCAGGATGGAAAATTTACTACACAGTATGTCGAATTAGAGAGAGCAAGGGAGCCTGTGACAAGCACTGTGCAGTTGTCCCAACCTGCTTGTTGTGGCAGGGCAATGTGGTATCTTCTGAAAGAAAAGCTTTTGTTTATATTATTTTAAAAATTGAGTTTTCCCTTTTTAATGAGTAACTACATTCAGACCTAGAATCCTCATAAATATATTGAACAGGACATCAACTGCTTTTTATGCAGTAAGGACATGTAAAAATAACCAATACTAAATCAGCTATGGTGATGTACTACGCAAGTGAAGAACCATCATGGATCACTCTGTGCAAATCAAAGGCCTACTACAGGTTTTAACTGCTCTTTTCTACTGTTTTACCTCTAACAACATTATTTCCTGCACCTCTGCTCCCATATTGCTTTTATACATACATTTCCCACATCACTGTTTTTTTCTTCAGTGGAAATACATGTTCAGACTTTGAGTAAACTGAGACAGTAACATCCAGAAGCTCCAGGAGCATCTGCTCTGTCTTTGCATTAAATTCACAGCTCATCCACAATCAAACAGCACATTTCAACATTCTCCCTGAGGATTTAAGAAAATGGAAACACAGAAGCCCCAAGCAGGCACTCTTGCATCAGAAGATACTGCATAAGTTCCATTTTCTGTAAGCATTGCATAAATCCCTGCTGTTATTTTCAACCACAAGAAAGAACATGTTTGTAAGGCAAAGTCATCACCACACCAAGCTGACAACTCACAAACTAAGGTATCTGTATGATTTGTATGGAACAGATCTCTTATCTTAAATATCACTGATTTTTAAGAGAAAATATATTTAATGCTAGACTTATTAATACCTATCAATATCATATAAAACTGATATACACTATCAAAACTCAACAAAAACCAAAGCCTGGACATGTACAAAGCTAGCATTTATTGCCATATCACCAGCATTTACAGTCATTTCTAGGTACAATTGGTGAAAGTAATTGTAAATAAAGATAACAACTCTACTTCCAAAATTAAATTACTTTTCTATACTTTCTAGTGTGAAAACATTAAAATCTGCAAACACAGAGCTAACATCGCCTTCTCTCAAAGAAACAAGGAAGCTAATCGTTATCTTCCCTGCTTGTGACTCTCAAGCAGATTGTTGACAAAAAGGTCAGAGGCAATAAAAATAATATTCAATGAATATTTTTATTGTCACTGTAAGTGTAGATAGTGGGCAATAAATAGTTAAACACAACGGACACGTGTTATTATTATTCATTATCATTATTTAATAAATAATTATAAAAAGGCAATATTTGCCTGCTAAAGGAAAAATACATTATTTAATGATCATGATTAGTAATTTTATAATAGAAGACTCACAGTGCCTGTAAACAAGATATATAACTGGTTCCTGGGTGTAGGAGGGAGACAGTGAAGAGATCTGCATGTACTTACATAATTTCTATTGAAATCTGTCATAGCTGAATTGTATTTAAAGCAGAGCATGTGTACAGCATACTGCAGACAGGAACTACATATCACCTGTGCAAACCCAGTAATGGCTTGTCTGTATTTAATTTCCCCACCATAAAGAGTGTAATGTCACTGAAGACAACAGTCTAATACATGGGTATCTATGATTTTCCTTGTGCCCTTTTCCTCATCCTTCTGAAAGCCAGGGAATATTTGGACTATATAATAAAACATTGTCTCTACCTGCAACTACTTGGAAGACAGGAGAGCATTGTAGAGCAGATTTACATTGCCCTTCAGATTGATGTAGTAGCCCTGAAACATCCAAGCAATCATTCTTTCTAAAAAAAAAAGGGGAGGGGGAAAAGTGAATACTGACATTTCATTAAATCGTTAAAAGCCATGAAATCTTCCACTTTGTTATGATTTATTAAAATATGAGTATTGATCTAATATCTGTACCCAACTTGAGACAGACAAAGACTATCTCTAACAGGATTGTTAGAAAGTGTATGTTTATTTCAGCGCCGGGCAGCTGAGTGGGATAGCTCCCTAATACGCAGAGCAAGAGTACAAAGAAATACAAAGTCTATTTATCTACAAAAGTTCTGAGTATTCAAAATAAAAGTACACATTCATCACACTGATACCTCCCATTCCCTGCTTTGTATGGTAATTAGCTGAATAGTTATTAAGCATGCGTGGTTTGTTCTTTAAATTGAGTCGGTGGTTGCATAATTTGAGGGGATGATGCCTTACGAAAGGCTGACCTGAAACAGAAGCTGGACAGAGTTCAAAGAATAAAAGAAGTATTTATTAAAACAAGGTACACTTTGGGCCATGCAGGAGTGTCGCAGAGGCTACACCCAAAATGGACGCCTAGCACGTGTTTTTTGGACAGATATACCTTCGGTCCATCTGCATATCAGAAACCCATTGTCCAATTACAGTTTCGGGTCCTGAAGTCCCATCCCCAGTTTGTCCTCTTCTTCTCTTCACTGCTGTCCATGGATGTTTACATTTTGGGCTTTTGGAAAAAACAGTATGTCCTTGAAACTCCGGCCCAGAGAGAAATTGTTTCGTCTAAATGACAGTAACAGAACACTAGATGACAATTTATGGAGTCTTAGAGTCATACACTAGAGCAGTCCTGATGTAGAAAAATAAAAAGTTAAAACCTAAGGCATCATTTCCTCCCTTTTAGAGGCTTGACAAGGCCTCTACCTTGTCGAGTCTCTATTCTAAATATCTATTATCTATTAATAATCTACATTAATAATCTACATTAATAATCTATTAATAATATAATAAAAATAAAAAATATCCTCGTGCCTTCGCGGCCTCCTGGCCACCTGCTAGATGGCTGCCTCAGCCACCCAGGCGCCACCAGGGCTAAGGTTCCCCTGCCCGCAGCAACGCTAATCCCAAGTGCTGAGGTGTCGGTGTTCGCAAGCGTGGATTCTTGCTACCAGTAGCTACGGAATCAAGGCAATAAGGAGCGGCAACTGTGCTGGGCAACAGGAACGTTTATTGATCCTCGTCCCAAGCACAATGGCGCCGGACAAGGCTGTGCAGAGACTTATAAACAACTCAAGCAACCAATCACGGCAGAGCAAGGGGGAGGAGTTGGGGCGGGGAGAGGACTCATAAACCAACCGGGAGTAAGGGAGGGAGGGAGAAGGGCTCAGGGACCAATCCGAGATGCACCTGCACAGAGCTTTCCAGAAACAGGGGAGGATACAGAACTTGACAGACAACACAACTAACAAATTATCAAACAGAGGCGTAACCTAAACTAAATGGACTAAACCAAGGTCGGGATGGCTCCCGGGGGATTCTTTCCACGAAATGGTTTCACCCACCACCCTTTCTTCCGGGAGCCTGGGGCCGACGTTGCCATGACAACCGCAACATCTCCCCGTTTCTTGTTTTCTAAAGAAGAACGAGAAATCATAGAAACAAGGACGTTTTTCAAACACGAAAACAAACAGAGCACAATTAAAATGATAACTAAAATCCAAACAAGGGTGGACAACAGTTCTGTCGCCCATGATGAAAGTCCGGTTTGTGCGAACATGGTCCGCAGCCAATCATTGCTTTCAACATGTAGATCTTGGAGCTGCTGCTGGATCCCCTGTATAGTGGCGTGGATGCTGCGCGAGTGGGATGAAAGATTGAAACAGCATAGACCTTCAAATTCCTCGCACCCGTGCCCATGGGCGAGGAGTAAGAAGTCTATAGCCGCCCTGTTCTGCAAGGTGGCTCGTCTGGTGGTGTCTCCGTCCTGAAGTAATTGGGCCAAAGCACGGGACGTCATGTTGGCGTGTTTGCCAAGCCAACATTCAAGATGACCTAATTCCCCCAGCGCCTTAGCTGCTGCTGCCCAGGGCACAAAGACAGAAGCAACCACCCTCTTTGAAAAGCTCCAATGATTAACTTCTGAATTGCAATTTTCATCCCAATGGTCAATTTCTCGTTTTTGACGTGCCGAATTGGTTTTTGTCCAATTGAGAATTTGCGTTTTGCCAGGGGCCATGAGGGTTACTTCGCCCAACGTGCAAGGCCCTCCTACCGGACGGGACGGTATCCCGGCCCACATGCGGTCCCCGCAGATAAGAAACACTCCTGTTGGTAGGCGGAGGGGACCACTAAGTGCTCTGGCTCTCGACGGTGTAGCAGGTGTGGTAATAGTACGTGCACACCACTTATCAAAAGTATAGATGGAACGTTTGCGAGGACTCACATTAGTTCTTTTAATGTCTCCAATTCGAGCCCGATGGGGCTCGTTCCCCGTCAGCGTGTATTGAAATTCCACGCAGAATTTGGCTTGTGCGGACCCCAGCAGTTCCAATTCCTGGGGTTCCACATCGAAATTTCTTTCGTCTACTGCATGTTTTAGAGTCTCAAGCCAGGCATTCCATGATTTTACAGGATTGGGCCTCAGACTTGCAAGAACAGGATCTTGTTCTTGCATAGGGATACCCACCAGACAGGTTGACAGGGGGTTCTCGGCAGCATCCGTATTCAAACAGAGATTGTCTTGTTTCAATGACTTGGCGAGCGTGACCCACACATTCTCCTTCAGTTGCGGAAGGATCCAGCCGGATGTCTCTGGCCAACGGTGAGTCATCGTCGCCAGCAGCCACAGGGACAGCAGGATTTTGGTCACCCTTTCCAGCTCCATTACTTCTGTTATCAAGGTGTACTGAAACAGGAAGGTAAGTATAAACAACTCTTTCTCAGCAAAGTTGACTTCTACCAACCCTTCCCCTCTCAGAAAATTCAACAAGGACAGGGTAAGGATAGAACATTCAGGTAAGTGTGGGGTGGGGAAAAGGGGAAAGGGGAGTAGGGCGGTGAAGGTTTTGAGCATTGTTGCTGGTGCTCTTAGCTGCTCATGGTTGGAACACAGTCTATGATGTCGCCTTCTTTCTTCTTCGCTTCCATGCGAAGCTGACGTTCTGGTTATCCTGTGGGGTCTGTGGGTCACTCTGGAGGTATGGGCGGATTGCTCTCGCCGGGATCCACCGGGGACCTGCTGTTGTAGAAACACACCCATACCCTCTTCCCCATACAATCAGTTCGACTGGACCTTTAACCTGGCCATTTTCCGGATCCTTGAACAGCACAAGAGGTTTTTCCGCCAATTTCATCCTGGCCGAATTCGTGAAATGTCTAAAGACGGGGGGGGAAGGCTCCGAGTCAGTACAATTTAGAAAATTTAAGGTAAACAACGCCTTACAGAGTCGCTCAATGGGCGTCTTTTCCTCTGTCCCTCCCCGCTGCTGCTGCTCAAGGATGCGTTTAATCTCCTGATGTTTTCTTTCGATAATAGCTTGGCCAGTTGGGGAATGGGGTATGCCGGTGGTATGGCTAATTCCCCATTCCTGTAAAAATTTTTTAAAACTAGCTGAAACATAACAAGGTCCGTTATCTGTTGTAATGGTTTTTGGCACTCCCAGGACGGAAAATGCCATTAAAAAGTGTTTTTTTGCGTCTTTGGCCTTCTCACCGGTGTGAACCGATGCAAAGGTCACTCCTGAAAAGGTGTCAGTGGAAACATGGACATATTTCAAACGACCAAAGGGTGCGAAGTGGGTGACATCTGTCTGCCACACTTCATTGGCATTGAGGCCTCTTGGATTCACCCCTGAACTAAAGGCTGGGACTTGGTACTTTTGACACGACGGGCATGTCGCCACTATGGCCCTAGCCTGCTCCGAGGACAGATGAAACATCCTGCGGAGGGCAGGGGCATTTTGATGATAGAATTGGTGGCTTAGACGTGCCTGTGCGACGACGTCAGGGACTGGACAACTCTGCACAGGCATCGCTAATGCATCAGCTCTTCTGTTACCCTCTGCGATGTAACCGGGGAGGCTGGTGTGCGACCTCACATGCATCACGAAGAAAGGATGCTTGCGGTGGGAAAGGAGCTTTAATAGAAACGCAAGCAGCCCGAAAAGTCTTTGGTGACTCACCTCCTTTAACAAGGAATGTTCAATTCTGGAAACGATCCCCGCTACATAGGCCGAATCTGTAACCAAATTTATCGGTTGCTCCTGGAACCGTTCGAACACCCTAACGACGGCTGATAGCTCAACGATTTGAGGGGAACCCTCGACTACCAAAATTTCCTCTTCCCACTGGAGGGTTTCGGGATTCTCCCACGTCAGCACAGCCTTGTGGGAGGACCCAGAGCCGTCTGTGAAAATGGTTAGGGCATCAGAAATTGGAGTTTTACTCTGAACAAATTCTGGGGCCAAATGAAATTCCGAATTAAAAAGATGGTGTTTTAGCTTTTGGTGCCCAATTTGACCGGAGAAGTTTTCCAGAGCTAATTGGAGATGTTCACTCTCCTGGAAGACAGACTCAAATTGATCTCTCTTCCAGGGAGTTTGGATGCACGCAAAATCGCACCCAGCCAGGGTATGAAGACGCTGGCGAGCTTTGGTTATAAGCTCGGCCACCAACTCTTGTGGCGTCGTGATCGTCTTGGATGGCGTGTTCGGGAGAAACACCCACTCCACAATCAGGAGAGGATCTCTCACCTGCTCATCCCATTGGAATATTAGACCATGATATTTCGGGTTCCTTCCCAAAATGGTGTAACGAAAGGGAAGAAGCGGGTTAATTCTATGTGCCCGTTTCGTGTGAAGTGCTGTTAATACGTTACCAATTGCCTTGCGCGCTTCGACTGTAAGATGGATTGGCGCGTCTAGCGAGCGACCTCCCTTAAGGAGTTGAAACAGTGGTTGCAGCTCCGTGTTTTTGAGTCCCAAAAAGGGGCGCAGCCAGTTGATTGAGCCACACAACTGGTGTAACTCACGAAGGTTGCTGGGCTCTTCAGAGATCTTCATCAGCTGCGGCTCGACGAAGGTAGAGGTGATTCGAGACCCCAAGTAATTCCAAGGAGCAGTTGTCTGGATCTTCTTAGGATTCACTTTCATGCCAACATCTTCGATTGCGCGGAGGACGGCTGTCAGGGTTGGTTGTAGCTTCTCTTCAGTCGGTGCGCAGACAAGTATGTCGTCCATGTAATGTATGATGCGTGCTGATGGAAACGCCCTTCTCACTGGCGAGAGGACCCCGGAGACGTACCATTGGCAAAGGGAGGGGGAATTTTTCATTCCCTGGGGGAGGACGAGCCAATGGTAGCGTCTCACGGGTTCCTCTCGATTGATCGCAGGCACTGTGAAGGCAAACTTGGGAGCATCTGCAGGATGGAGGGGGATACTAAAGAAACAGTCTTTAATATCTATGATGGTGACGGGCCACCCCCTTGGCAACATTGCTGGTGATGGGAGTCCAGGCTGCAGGGGGCCCATCTCCTCCATCACTGCATTAATGGCACGAAGGTCGTGCAGTAGTCTATAACTGTCAGATTTGGGCTTTTTTATTACGAATATCGGAGAGTTCCACAGGCTGTGGGACGGTGTAATGCGACCTAGTTTCAGCTGTTCGTTGACCAGTTCCTGGAGCGCGCTTAACTTATCACCTCGTAGGGGCCACTGCTCAATCCGGATGGGTTTGTCAGAGAGCCACTTAATGGGTGGAACTTGCGGCCTAGCGCGCTTCGAGGTGGCCCCCACTAAAAATCCTGAGGCGGAGGGATCTCAATCCTCGCGCCCCACTGGTCTAGTAGGTCTCTGCCCCACAGTGTGAAACCCGAGGAAACTATGAATGGCCTCACGGTCCCTACATGTCCATCGGGACCCTCGATAGAATGTCTGATGTCGCCCTTTTAGCGGACACCGTTCCCCCGACTCCTTTTAAGGATTCGTTCAAGTCTTTGGTGCCCCAGTCAGATGGCCACTCTGTGTCAGCGATGATAGTAACATCAGATCCCGTATCTATCATTCCGGGCCTGGTGACGGAACTCTGGCCATTGATAAGTTTACAGTCAGTGAATGGTTTATCTGTACCAACTACCTGGGTCCACCACACAAACGGAGTTCGTGTGTCCCTAGGGATGTTTTCGGGTAAGATCAGTGCTTGGCCTAGCCAAGTCCCTTTAGGCAAAAACCAAGGTGTGGTATTTAACATGATGGTGACACCAATTGGTTTCTTAGGTTGATAGAGTTTCACCTCCGGGATCACAAAAAGTCGTGGGGGACCTCTTATAGAATCTCCCACTATAAGTAATGTGCACGGGTGGTGTGGTGCATTTATTAGTTCCACAGCAACGTGGTGAGGTGTAGTGTTCGTGAGATGCAAAACGAACGAACTCACCACATCCAGGCGATTGGAGTCGCTCGGCGAGGGCTCTGCAGAGTGCCACGTTGTAGAATGTGGGCATGCCAGCTGTTGGTGTCTCGTGAGTTCTCTGTAGGTTGGTGAGGTCCGTGTCGTGGACTCACCAGGTGCAGCACTTAGCTTATTTATTGCGGAGCGCGGCTCTGACCCGCGCTCCCCTTCCCGTTTCCCGAGGAGTGGCAACAGGAACACGGCGTGGGTTGGACTGTCACGTTATTTTGATGAGAGGCGGTACCTGCTGGTAACTCAGGATTCACAGAGTTAGTGCAGTTAAAATTTCCTTTGCGAGGGAGTCTACAGTCTTTGATAAAATGACCTAACTTCCCACAGTTATAACAACATTTTTCAGCTGGCGCTGCTGTGACACCATAGGAATGCGTGGGTTTGGGTTTTACCTTCGCCAAGTCAGGGATGGTCTCTGACTTTGGCAACCTCACTTGGGAGCAGCGCTCAGTGATAAGCTCGATGGTGGGCGGAGGCTCCCAAGGCATCAGCTCAATGACCCTACGGCACTCCTCGTTAGAGTTCTCCCTAACAAGTTCTACTAGCATCTCCTTTTGCACGACTGGGTTGGTAACTGCACGCGCCACGGACTCCCGAAGTCTATTTACAAAGGTGACAAACCTCTCTTGGGGACCTTGCTTTATGGTGGTGTAACCTTGAGCAGGGTCACCCTCAGCGGCTAATCCAAACAGCACCGATCGCGCTGCCCGCTGTACGTCTTTAAGGACTTCAGCCGGAATGGTATTGGCTTGGTCCCTGGGTTCAGAAAACGCTCCCTCCCCACTAAGGTGTTCCATAGTGAGGGAGGCCTTGGCTGGGTCACCACGATAGGTGGCAAGTAACTTTTGCAGCTCCCTGTGCCACCTGCTCTCCCAAACCCAGAAATCTGGTTCGATTAAGAGGCTCGACATCAGGAGTTTTAAATCGCATGGTACTAACAATGATGTTTCAAACGTGGCGTTTATCAACCCCTTGAAATAGGGAGACGCGCGCCCAAACTCCTGGCTCGCTTTGCAAATATCTTTAATCACCCATTGCTGTATGGGCTCCCACCGCGCGGTGTTACGCTGCCGGTTGTACGTCACCGGTGCCGCCAAGGGCATGGCTACCGACAACTGCGATGGGGAAGAGGCCCCGGTGGTATAGGCCTCGGAGGCCCGGGTGAGATAGGCCTCATCCCTTCCCGCTTCCGGTGTAGGCCCGTGAGAACTGGAAGGTAGGCCGTGGGAAACCGGAAGGGGTACAGCATGGGTAGGCAAAAGGGCGGGCACGCCAACGGAAGGGGCGGAGTTCCTGGCAGGGGCGGATCTGGGCGGAATTGGAGGCGGGACTGGGGCGGGAGTTACAGGATAAGAGGTGGGGCGACCGAGGGGGCGGAGAACTTCGTGGGCGGGAGGAAGGAGGGGCCCCGACGCGATGACATCATCGGCCGCAGGAGGTGTGACCGACGTGTCACTCGACGCGGGGATGGGGGCTAGGGAGGAGGGGGCGGGGTAGAAGGGATTCGCGCCACTTCGGTTCGCGTGCGCGCCAAAGTCCAAACCGCTGCCGCATTGCGGCAAAGGTCCCGCTCCGCCATCTTGCGATGGCGCAGCAAAATTTCTCCCGACGCCATCTTGTGGCGTTCCCTTAAATTCAAAACTGCTATCATAACTCGGAGGGGGAATCCGCGCAACTGGCGCAACTGGGGACAGCGAACTGGGGTAATATGTGAGGAATGGGTCCACCCTAAGCTGGCCAGACTCAGGGCAGAAAGGGTTGGTGACTGCCGTGCCTCGGTGGAGACCTCCATCTTCTCCGATTTCAACCCTCTTGCTTTCGCGAGAAGGGCGTACCGGCGCAGGGTCAGCCACCGGGATAGAGGGGGGCGGATTGAGGGGTTCAGGGACACGATCAGGGGTAGGGGAACTAACGTCAACTGCGCTCGAACCCTCCCCAGACTCATTAACTAAAACATTATAAATTAAAGTCTGCAACTCAAAGAATTGTTTAACTGAAAAATCTCCCTCCTCAAATCTAGCAGTTAATTTTTCCCCGACGTCATCCCAAAACGAAAGCGTAAAAACCGACTTAGGATGAACGAAAGGAATGTTCCCAAGTACCCATTTCAAAAACTTTTTAAGTAAATTTTTATCAAAACTTTCCCCCGAATCAATCAAACGGTATTTTAAACTATAATACAAAAAACTTAGCTCCTTCTCCCTCTTGCTTTGATGGTTGCCCATCCTATAACAAGAGAGGTTAATTCCCCACTCTCTAAAATAAAATAGAAAAGGTGACGGTTACCTCACCCGGAGGGACACTCGACCTCCGCGGCGACCTGCAGGGCTTTTTTCAGCGTCCGAGGCTCCTGCTCCTCGCGACGACCGCCAAAGTAAATCCACAAACGAGAGACGTGAGGTGCCTTGATGAGCTCGGTTTCACCTCGATTCCTCAGTCCGTTGAGGTCGAGGGAGTCGCCGGCTGTTCTACGAGTCCGTACCTCTACAAGAGGGTTCAGGACACGTAGCAAGGAGCGCTCCAACAGGGTCTTCTCGGTCTAAGGAGAGTCCTCTTCTGAAGCTACTTACGTAGCAGCAGCGTTGGGCGCCACTTAATAAAAATAAAAAATATCCTCGTGCCTTCGCGGCCTCCTGGCCACCTGCTAGATGGCTGCCTCAGCCACCCAGGCGCCACCAGGGCTAAGGTTCCCCTGCCCGCAGCAACACTAATCCCAAGTGCTGAGGTGTCGGTGTTCGCAAGCGTGGATTCTTGCTACCAGTAGCTGCGAAATCAAGGCAATAAGGAGCGGCAACTGTGCTGGGCAACAGGAACGTTTATTGATCCTCGTCCCAAGCACAATGGCGCCGGACAAGGCTGTGCAGAGACTTATAAACAACTCAAGCAACCAATCACGGCAGAGCAAGGGGGAGGAGTTAGGGCGGGGAGAGGACTCATAAACCAACCGGGAGTAAGGGAGGGAGGGAGAAGGGCTCAGGGACCAATCCGAGATGCACCTGCACAGAGCTTTCCAGAAACATGGGAGGATACAGAATTTGACAGACAACACAACTAACAAATTATCAAACAGAGGCGTAACCTAAACTAAATGGACTAAACCAAGGTCGGGATGGCTCCCGGGGGATTCTTCCCACGAAATGGTTTCACCCACCACCCTTTCTTCCGGGAGCCCGGGGCCGACGTTGCCATGACAACCGCAACAATAATATACACTTAATAACAGTAAATATTTAACAACAGTAGATATAGAAGAATTGTGACTATGATTACTATGAGCAGTTCTTTAAGCACTGAAGCATTATTTAAATCACGCTCTCTTCTGCATCACCCTTTGTTTTCTCAGTTGTTTCAGAAGCAGAAGCTTTCTTAACTCTGGAGTAGTGGATCCAGGGTCCTTTGCCAGAGACTTTGACTGTAGTGAGGGTAGTCAGCAGGACTTGGAATGGTCCTTTCCACTTGGCTTGTAGAGGTTCATTGTCCCACCATTTGATATAGACCCAGTCTCCAGGTTGGAACAGATGTGCAGGTGTGTCCAGTGCGATGGGTCTGGATAGCACGATGTAATTCTGGAGCTTCTGCAAAGTGGAACCTAAAGCCATTAGATATCTCTGTAAATCAAGCCTCCCTTTTATATGAATTTCACCTGGAATGTGTGGAATCTGGTATGGCCTACCATACAGTATTTCATAGGGACTGATGTTATCCCTCCACCTTGGCTGTATGCGGATTCTTAGTAACGCTATAGGCAAGGCCTGAACCCATGTCATAGATGTTTCTTGACAAATTTTGCTAATTTGTGTTTTAAGGGTTCCATTCATACGTTCGACTTTACCATTCGCTTGGGGTCTATAAGGTGTATGCAGATCCCAAGTAATTCCCAAAATTCGACTGATTTCTTTAATTACTGTGGCAACAAAGTGTGGTCCCCTATCCGATGACATTCCCAGGGGAACCCCGAACCTTGGAATTATATGATTGAGCAAAACCTTTACCACTTCTTTGGCTGTGTTAGTGCGACAGGGGTAAGCTTCGGGCCATCCACTAAAAGTGTCAACCAATACCAGTATGTACCGGTATCCCTCTCTACGTGGTAATTCAGCAAAATCTATTTGCCAGTAATCTCCAGGAAGATCCCCTGCTTTTGTTACTCCTAACACAACTCTTTTCCTTGTATCAGGGTTGTTTTTGCAGCAAACTTCACATTTGCTTACTACTGTTTGTACAATTTC
Organism: Eopsaltria australis; assembly: GCA_034509425.1. Classification (NCBI taxonomy): domain Eukaryota; kingdom Metazoa; phylum Chordata; class Aves; order Passeriformes; family Petroicidae; genus Eopsaltria; species Eopsaltria australis. Next base: position 48,852 of record JAVTVJ010000423.1, read on the forward strand.
AGTCATTCCTCTTCCTATTACTACCTTTTTTAGATGTTTTAGAAGGTTTTCAGTCCCAAAATGTGTGTTTTCATGTTCTCTCTGAGCTAGCTCTCGAAGAATCAGGGGTGGGACTACAACTTGGTTTGTTGGTGTGACAGCCCACCCACCTTCTGTGATCTCAGCCTTGAGAGATTTAATAAGCTTCTGATCTGCTTGATCATACTTTGGGATGAACCCTGATAAGTTTTCTTCTTTTTTGGGAATTACTGCGAGAATACCTTTTTCTGCAACTCCTTTTGCCGCTTTGTCAGCAAAGCGATTTCCCAATTCTGGAGTGGTTTTCCCTTTTTGGTGACCCCTGCAGTGCATGATGGCTACTTCTGTGGGTTTTCTAACGCTCTCTAAGAGGACAAATATTTGTTCAGCGCATTTAATTTGATTACCTTGAGCGTTCAGCAGTCCTCTTTCTTTCCAGATGGCTCCATGGGTATGGACGACACTAAATGCATATTTAGAGTCAGTCCATATATTTACCTTCTTCCCTTCACTCAGGTCCAGGGCCCTCGTTAGTGCAATCAGCTCAGCTTTCTGTGATGACACATCTGCTGGCAGGGCCTTCACTTCAATTACCTTGTCTTGAGTGGTCACTGCATAGCCTGCCATCCTTTTACCATTTCTCATAAAGCTGCTCCCGTCAGTAAAAAGCTCCCAGTCTGGATTGTCTAGGGGCACATCCTTCAGATCTGTTCGGCTGGAATAGACCTCTTCTATTGTCTGCAAACAATCATGCTCAGGGACATTGTCAGTTAACGTGGAAGACAGAAACATGGCAGGATTAACAACAGAAGTTGTTTTCAAGGTGACATCATCTTGTTCTAGTAGCAATGATTGATATTTAAGCATCCGGTTGCTGGACAGCCAATGTCCCCCCTTTTGCTCGAGTACAGCTGCTACAGCATGGGGTACATACACTACAACGTGCCGTCCAAGGGTGAGTTTTCAGGCCTCTTGGATCAAGATGACAGTAGCTGCCATGGCTTTCAAACACCCTGGCCACCCTTGGGCAACATTGTCTAGCTGCTTGGAAAAGTAAGCCACAGCCCTCCTTTGGTTCCCGAGGCGCTGAGCTAGTATCCCTAAAGCAACATTCAATCTTTCATAAGTAAACAGTTCAAAAGATTTAGTTAAGTCTGGCAATCCCAGTGCTGGAGCTGACATTAGGGAGTGTTTCAGCTGTTTAAAAGCTGCCCTTGTATTTTCTGTCCATATGATAATTCCATTTTCAGCTGCTTTTAATGCTCCATATAGGGGTTTTACCAGCAGTCCATAATTTGCTATCCACTAAACGACACCAACCTACCATTCCCAGTAAAGTTTGCATCTCCCTCACAGTGCGGGGCTCTGGGAGTTGACAGATGGCTTCTTTCCGTTCTTCGCTGAGCTGTCGATGTCCACGAAAGATCTCAAGCCCCAAGTAAATTACTGCTTCTTTGGCAATCTGTGCTTTGTCTTTAGAAATTCTGTACCCACTCAGTCCCAGAAAGTTTAATAAACTGATGGTAAATTTAATGCAGTCATCTCTGGTTTTAGCCGTGTAGTGGTTTTAGTTCGCCTATTCAGGTTTGTGGCTAAATGCCAGCACACTTACCGAAATTTACTTGATTACTTGTTGTGAGATAAGGATTAGGAGTAGGCAAAGCAGGCTCAAAATGTATAAAGTACAAAGAAGTTTTATTAATATATCTAAGACAAAGGGAAAAAGAAAAAAAAAACCCAAGAAAAACCAGAACAAACTCCTCAGACCACCCCTCCTTCCCCACCTCTCCATTTCATTCTCCCTGACAACATACAAAAGACAACACTTCGACCTCCAGTCAGTTTACCACCTCAGAAACAGCTCTTGTTCCAGTTCATTTAGGGAGAGAAGTTACTTTTGCTTACACCATGGATCTTCTGTAAGAAAAATAAAGTTTTTATGGGTCTTCTGCCTCACCATTAACCGCCGCCCGGAGCAAAGTCCAGCTTAATGGTGGATCCCTCCCACACCAGTAGCCTTCCCACAGCCACTATGGTGGGTTATGAACAGTCCACAGGGTACCTGTTTTAAGGATGCACAGTTCAATTGCAGCAACAAAGAAAATCCCTTCTTCTGTGCTTAGCAACACAGGTTGTCCTGACAACTCAGGTTCTCTAGCATTCTCCCCGGGACCAGGGCTCTGGGTTACAGCCTCTCCTCTCTCTTGGTTCTAGTTTCTCATCAGGCTGTACTTTTTCAACACTTACTTGTCTGTACTTAGGTAATTCAGTTCATTGGCTGCAATAAGAACCTCACATCCCCTCTTTGGACTATATCTTCATATATTACAGAGAATTTATTAGCTCAGTCCCCAACCATGGTTCTCCAAAAGAGTTTTCAGCTTCACTCTTGAAGCAACTTCCCATGCACCTCCCTCTAGGTATCAGTTCTGCTTTCCTCACTGACTGTAAAGTCTCTGTGCTGCACTATGTCGATGTCCTAACTCGTTCCTCTCTCTGCGAGGAAGGATGGGTGTCTGTGAGTTTAGTCCAGGCATGGAGAGAGTTAATCTCTGTCTCTCTCTCCGGCAGTGTGAGGATCACATGCTCTTTGCCGGGTTGTTTGAACAGGTCCGAGCTGGATGCCGGACGCTCTCAAGAGTCTCTGCCTGGCTCTGCCAAGCTGGCTCAGCCTGGTAGGGCCATCTGGGCCCGGGGTGACAGGGCAGGGCCTGGCCTGAGCTGGATGGAGTCCGGCCTGGTCCTTGCGTGGACCGTCTCTCCCTCTCGTGTAGCTGACACACCGGCTGAGCTAGATCTGCTGAAAATTCCAATCGTTTCCTCCCCCATGCCTGCCCGGCTGCAGTGGCACAGCTGCCGTAAAACCTCCCTTCCCCCCCCCCATCCCTCCTTTGGAAGGGTGGTGGAGGGGGCCTTACCAGCGAGAGAAGCAGGAGATGCTCCTCTCTACACAGCAGCAGCAGGTCCAAAGAGGAAGAGCTTCAGAGAGTCTCTGCTTATATATGGTTTTTTCCTCGAAGGCGGATCAACTTTTTACTTGGTTTACCTACCTATCAATCCTTAAAACTACCTGATTATTGGCTCTCTCTCGCAGGAAGGAAGTTGTATTCCTTCCTGCAGCACAGATCACTTCCTAGATTTTCACCCCTCTGGCCTAACCCAGGACAAGCCGCAATCAGGATGTCATCCACATATTGAAGAATAACTCCCTCTGGCTCCTGTCTTTTCCAGTCCTCTAGTTCCTTTGCTAGCTGATTTCCAAACACCGTGGGACTGTTCTTATACCCCTGGGGCAAAACGGTCCAAGTAAGTTGACTTTTCCTCCCTGTCTCGGGATTCTCCCACTCAAAAGCAAAAAGCTCTTGGCTGTTTTTATGCACAGGAATGCAGAAAAAGGCATCCTTCAGGTCTATCACAGTAAACCACCCTAATTCGTCTGTCAGTGCAGTCAAAAGGGTATACGGGTTTGCCACAACTGGGTGTATGTCTTCAGTAATTATGTTAATTGCTCTCCGATCTTGAACTAATCGATAGCTCTTACCATCTGCTTTCTTAATAGCAAGTATGGGGGTATTAAATCTGGACTCACATTGCACTAAACACCCATGTTGGAGGAATTTTTCAATTATGGGTGCCAATCCTTTACGACTTTCTAATTTCAAAGGGTATTGTTTTTGCCTTACCGGTGTGGCTCCTGGTTTGAGAGTAATACTCACAGGCTCTGCTTGTTTGGATCTTCCTGGGATACCACTGGCCCATGCTATTGGATTGACAGCTTTTTCAACTTCAATGGGGATTTCACCACATTTGTCCTGTATGAAAAGTGCAGCAACTTGGACAAATTTAGATTCAGGAATCACAACTTGTATTCCCTTCCCCTTTTTGAATTTAATTTCTGCTTCTAATTTCTCTAGCAAATCTCTCCCTAATAATGGTTTAGGGGAGTTAGGCATGTAAAGGAATTGATGAGTTACCCGGTGTTTGCCCAATTTGAATTTTAAAGGTTGGAAGAAAGGCCGTATTTCGCTTACACCTGTCGCCCCAACAACATGTGCAGTGTTTTGACTCAGTTTCCCTTCCATGGTATTTAGTACAGAAAATGCTGCTCCAGTATCTACCAAAAATTCGATGTTATCTGACCCCAGCTTAGCTATAACCAAAGGTTCTGCTGGGGAAGAAGCCTTCGGTTCCCATCATTCTGAGCATGAGCCCGAGCCTTGTTCTATTGGGAACTAGGGAACTGGGGACTTTTGTTTCAACACGGGACAATCATTTTACCAATGTCCCCACTTTTTACAATAGGCACACTGATCTTTGTCTGTAGGGGAAGTTTTCTTGGATGACTTTTCTTGGATTGCCCTTTTGCTAGGTTGTTGTCTAGCTCCTTCATTTGAGCCCCTGTCTCGATATACTCTCCAGGCTACTTCTAGCATCTATGTCTCGAACCCCCTCTAACTTCTGTAGCTTCCTTCTTATATCATCTGCCGCTTGACCCATAAACAAGAGGACTAGATGTGCTTTTCCATCAGCTGAATCAGGATCTAGATTTGTATATTTGATAGCAGTCTCTCTCAACCTATTAAAAAATCAGTGGGTGATTCGTCATAGTTTTGCTGTACTGCGTAAAGCTTTGACCAGTTTAGAGCTTTAGGGACCCCATGTTTTGACCCATATACTATGAGATTTTGATACCGTTGTAGTCTTGCCATCTGTTCTGGGATGTTTGGATCCCAGTTAGGATCACTTAAAGGATATATTTCAGCAACCGTACCTTGGACCGACCCATTTGCTATGCCTGATTCTAACAATGTTGTAATAGCGTTATTAACCATTTGCCTTTCAGTGGGATCAAGCAATGTATCTAACATAGAGTTCCGATCTGTCCAGTCAGGGTTTTGTGTACTAATAGCCCTATCCACTAGCTTGGCAACCTTATCTGGGTTTTCTTTATATTGTCCCACAGTGGTTTTCCACTGTTCTAACTCAATAAGGGAGTATGGAACCTTTACATATATTGGCCCTTGGTTGCCAACTGCTTGCCGTAATGGGGCTTGTAGAACTGGTTCTTCTCTTTTATCCTTTTTTGATCTGGTGCATTTTGCTACAGGACTGCGTTCTCGTATGGCCCTTCGGGCTATCCTTCCCTTCTTTCGCCTGCTTAGGGCAGCTAAGATTTCATCTTCCTCTTCGGAAGAGCTATCAGAGGGAGAGCTGTCTGATTGTGAATCAGCTGTATTAAATTTACCTGGATCAGTTCTAATCTTAGGAATCGCAGCCCAAGATTTGCTGCGGCGTACAGCGCTTACGGCCAGTTTGCTTGCTTTGATGACATCATCCCCTGAGCCAGTTCCTCGGCGCGTGACGTTGCTATGGAAGCTCACAGGCCTGAGAGCGGGAGGGGCTCGGCTCTCCCTGTAGAAGGTCCCCTCTCTGCTCTCTCGGTAGAAAGCTCTGCCCCCTGGCCCCACCTCCAGGGGTGGTGCCGTTGGCTGCACCCGCTGGCATTCCCCTCCCCCTGGCCCCTCTCACCAAGGCGCGCGCGGGGTTGCGAAGAAGGGGGAGGCCTCCCAAGAGCAGGGGCAAAGTGCAGGCGGGTCTGGCTCCCAAGCGGGAGGCGGCACAGGGACCTGCATCTTCTTTGATCGGCAAAGCCAGCATTCTTCTTTCTTCACTGACAGGGATTCTGTGGAAGCTGCGACTCCCCTCCCTCCCTCCTCTGCCCCTTATTGTAACAGTGGCTGTAGAGGGGGCGGGGACAGGGCGGTCGCGGCATGCGCGTGCGCAGAAGACGCGGGCACTGGCGGGGCAGACATGGCAGGGGGGGCAGGGGCGGCCGCCGCCGCTGCTTGTGCAGCCGGGACAGCCTGGGCCTGGGCTCCCCCCCCCCGCCGGGGCTAGAGCAGTCCCTGGGCCGGCCGCGGCTGGGCCCCCACCCGGGGCTGGCGCTGGATTAGCTCTTAGTGCCGGTGCTATTAGATCTGACTCTGCTTCGTCTCTGTTACTGCATACTGGATTTAATATGGGCGGTTTCCCTTCACTCTTTTTCTCTTTTTTCCTTAAGAACAACTCATACCGTGATTTAGGTTTCTGTAGCTGTTCATCTTGTGCTATAACTAAAAAGAATCTCAAATACTCAGTTTCCTGGTAGTAGTGTCATTCACACAGGCGAGATGTTAAATCCAGTATCAGTTCTTCATCCAAGCTACCAAGTTTAGGCCACTTTTGATTATTTTTTAAATTAAAAGTTGGCCAAATGGTTTTAGACAACCGTATAATCTCAGGTTTTGTAAGCTGTTTGCTCGTCCCGGTTAATTCTTGCCAGTTTTCTAAGACTAGACCTAATGGTGAATCCTTAGGTATTTGAACATTATCTGAACAAGAAAACTTACAACTCATCGTGTGTAGTTATAAATGATACACTAAGCATCTAGCAGAGCAAACAAGCAGGAGGGGGATTCGAACTATGGAGCTTGGTGCCAGCACGCAGTAGCTTAAGCCACTGCCCCACCCTTGGCTCCAAGCCAAATTGCTACTGCTGCAGCACTAAGCTCTCACGAGCTAAAACAACCAGAGGGGGAAGTGGCAAGTACGCCACAGCCCCCTTGGGACACTTTATTGAGCCCCAAAGATGCTAAACAAACTCTAAGAGATCAACAATCTCTTGACCCCTCCCTCATAGACTAAAACAAACAGAATACTGCTTTTATTCAGTTACTCACGTGCCTCTGAGTCAGGTCCAAGGATCCTTCGGCTCTGATACCATCTGGACTGTGGTCACAGCCTCCCCTTCCCGTGCTTGTGAAGAGAGGGGGCGACGGCTGGATTTCCTCTGAGTCCAGGGGTTTTTCAGAAGCCTCCCGTCCCTTTGTGGTCGCCAAAACTGATGACTTACGAAAGGCTGACCTGAAACAGAAGCTGGACAGAGTTCAAAGAATAAAAGAAGTATTTATTAAAACAAGGTACACTTTGGGCCATGCAGGAGTCTCGCAGAGACTACACCCAAAATGGACGCCTAGCACGTGTTTTTTGGACAGATATACCTTCAGTCCATCTGCATATCAGAAACCCATTGTCCAATTACAGTTTCGGGTCCTGAAGTCCCATCCCCAGTTTGTCCCCTTCTTCTCTTCGCTGCTGTCCATGGATGTTTACATTTTGGGCTTTTGGAAAAAACAGTATGTCCTTGAAACTCCAGCCCAGAGAGAAACTGTTTCGTCTAAATGACAGTAACAGAACACTAGATGACAATTTATGGAGTCTTAGAGTCGTATACTAGAGCAGTCCTGATGTAGAAAAATAAAAAGTTAAAACCTAAGGCATCAGGGAGGGCGAGAATGATGAAGTAAAACTCATCTTCCTCGCTTTGACCTTTCTGCCTTTCTGGTTTGTGACAATACATATTACCTTTGGGAGACCTCCAGTTCCTCCCTTCATTCCTTTTCAATGGGTTTTCAAATAGAAAAATTAGTAATTGTCTACATTTCTTTAGATCTATTAATCAGTGTTTTCTGTTTCTCATTATAAGCACAGCTGAGCAAATATAAAATGACAAGCAATCAGTTACCCACACTTTAAAACTTATTTCAAACCTAATTCTTTAGCTAATCATTAATTCTTTAATTAACCCCAGCTGGGTTTGCTTATTAAATCTACTTTAACTGATTTCAACAATACTAACCTTTGCCTAAAATCCCAATTTTTAAAACTCCATGTTTCAGTTACAATGTGCTGTCATTTATGATTTACATTAATACAGTGTAGTGTACTTTATCACTCAAAAACTAACATGCTATTTCTCCATTTTTCTTCAAGTTTAAGACTGCTCACTCAAATATATTTGACACTTCAGTAATAAAATCACTTGAGACCAAGTGATATAACAAGAAACTCAAGTAGGCTTTCAGCTTTGAAGATCAGAGCATAAATTGCACTTCTATCAAATGCATGGACCCAGTTAGCAGGGTTTTACTTTTACCCAGCGACGAAACAAATACAACAGCTGTACTAGCAATTAAAGTTTCTAAGTAAATCAGTTCTGAAGTAAACTCCGAGCAGTTACTAAAAGCAGTTTTGGTCTATGCCAAAAGAATTCCTCTTAAAAGATACAAAACCAGAAATCCCATTCAAAATGCTCAGAAGAGGAATTCCAAACCTTCCTGGCTTGAACAGTGACTGAGACACACAAGCATAAACTCCTTCAATGCAAGCTAAACTCTCCTAGACCTACAAGATCCATGAAAAAAATACAACAGCCTACATCCCTCCCATCTTCAGCAGAACTCTTTGTTACTTTTGTTATCAGGAGTCCAGTGGCTAGCAGATAAACTAAATTAAACTTTTTGTACAAGAGTGGACCAGAAAGCTTCAACAGACAAGCTATTAATCTCAAATATTGCCTTTCACATTTATTTGCTTTTGATTAAGAACAAACTGTAGAGAATTCAGAAATAGTATTTAGATAGGACTCAGCCTCCAGCAAGATTATAATGAACTTCTGAGTGAGTACTGCTACATACCCCAGAAAACTTAAACCACTTCTTCCATTTGGTTTGGCAATGCTCTGTAAGAAGAAATGTCAATGAAAGGATGTGTATGTCAACTAGCAAAATTTTCTCGCTTTGCACAAATCTGCCATGTCCTAAGACAATACACTTATAAAGACATAAACTTAGGAGGCTTCACATAAATCAAGCTTAAAAAGCAGAAAAAAGGCTACTTTTCAAGTTCTTTTCAGAGGAAATTTCTACCAAGCAAGGTCACGTAAGATAACTTACATTAAAATGTTGTATTACTGCATTAAAATAAAACAAATATTATATGTAATATATACATTAATTTCATATATACACATACATTTGCATATATATTGTGTACATATAATTATTGAAGGTAAGTTACACAAAAATTGTATACATAAAATTGTAATTATACTTATTATATATTAGTATAAATAAAATTAGATAGTTGCTGGATCCTTTCAAAGTCTTCTGACTTCTTAAATCACCAAAGCTAATTCTTCCAGCTCCACCATATCAGATGGCATGTTGTTTTTTGGACTTGGTGAATAAACAGAAAACTACTAAGGAGTAAATGTTTTCTATATTTTCCTTAAAAGGTAGAATGCATAACAGGTTTATCATCTTTCTAGCTGTATGATTTCTTTTCCTGCAGCAGTGGAATAAATGCCTCACAAACTGAATTACTGTTTTCTGAACCTCATTTCACATTTTAAACTAAAGGTTCACATTACTCCAGACACTACATGCATATCTTAAGTACAGTGAGTGTTGCATTCAAAGTAATCCATCGTTCACATTGAAACATTAAGGAAGACTACAAGTGTGACTCCAGCATTTCTTTGCACTCAGTGTTAAGTTCAACTGCTAACAAGAGTAGCAGCATGAGGGCAAAGCTCCAGCTGACAGCCATGAGAGCCAAGAACCTTCAATGGGGCAGGCTGCAAACACCCATGGTGAGGCACGGAGTAAATCTGAATGGGCTGATGCAGAACTGGATATTCACAATCTCAGCAGCTGTAAGCTGCCTCAGCCAACAGGGAAGTCAAAATCCACAGACCTTCCAGACAGAAGAGCCGCCAGCACTCTCATGACAGCCTACATAGGGGCAGGTGACACAGCTTTCTTTGGAGTTCCCCCAGTTAAATTTCATTTGGGCTTACACTCAGTTATGTGCAGCAACAGCCAAGGTACACATTTCATTTCTATGGAACTGTATTTTCGCTCATCATAGCAACTGTCAAGAGACTATGCTTAACCTTTTAAGTAAGATCTGTTAGGGGAAAAGAAAATGAAATCAAATACAGACAAGTTAAAAATTTAACCAACCAGGGCAAAAAAACTATTAAACTGTAGAAGAAAAAGAGGAAATAGAGGAATTTCAAAACCTATTGGATGCAGTTTAAGTTGGCAGAGGTAGTAAAACTTATAAATCAATATCAAGCACAGCAAAAGGAGTAAACTAGTGAGGTAGATAATTTCTACCCTCTGGTATCTGCCTACTGTGCAATATTTACTGCCCCTTTTCATAACAAGGTTATTCTGAAACATACCTGTCCCAGAAGTTCCTTATATGTTATTTTCTCTTTGGTATTTTTTACAGGACTGTCATAAATAATGGCAATTTGGTCTCCTCATCCATTCTCAACATGATGATCTACAACGTTGTAACAGATATTCAGCTCTCCACCTACAAACCTAAAAAAGAAGTTTGAAGTAGGTAATAGCCAGTCTTCCAAACGACGACAACTATTTTTTTTTGCATTTTGTGTTTTTCTTTTAAGGAATGAGAGCATCCAATTAAAACACAGCTCTTAAAACATCATACACCAGGAAGTAATTTTTTTATTCTATAATCTTATTATTTACCCAACAAGCTAAATACAACTATTAGTGAAAATAAAGAAGTTAAAGTACTATATCTTAATTGACTCAGCTAAATCTTCTAAACTTGGTCTTGGTTTAACTCACTTTGCATTAATCACTCTGATTTTTATACATATGGTATCACAGAAAAAGCATAAATTCACATAAAATAATTCAACATGAAAACATTATTATCCTACTTTGTACTGGCACACACAAATATCCTTTTCAAGGAGAACAGGTTCAGGACTCAAAATAATCTTATTCATCTCTTGGCAATAACAGTAAATCATAAAAGCATCTACAGCTAAATGAAAGTGACCCCAAGTTATAAGATCATATGATTATAATGCATTTGACAACGCTGTTTTATATCAGTGACTCAAAATTTCCTATAAAGTGATGAGTCATAGCCTCTTCAATAGCTAGATATTTACAGAAAATTCTTATCTTTCAATTAACAAAAAACATTTCACAAACTTAGCTTTCACTTTTATTGTCATTTTACACAGAAAAAGAAAAATCAAGTACAGCATAATCCTCAAAGTACAAAAATACAGAAGGTATCAGATAAAAAGACAATTCTACTTACTGGAAGTTGACACAGTACCTAAAAGTTAAAGTTCACACAAAATGATGCCCTTTTTGTTTGTTTTTCTATCTGCACATATCTCTCTGCAGCAAAAATAGCAATATACAGAAAATACACAGTTGAGAGTTTCCAAAAGGTTCTATGGGGACAATTGTACAGTGATAACGTATTGTTATAATGCAACTAGAAATAATAGATGGCCTAAAGTAACCCACTACTAGTTAAAAAAAAGTATCTCCTTCTTCACTTTTCCTGTTTAGTAAAGGACTGCTCTAAGTCAGGATATTTTATATATTACTCTTATATCCATACACACAGATGCTATGGGATAGTCTTTATAGTCCAAAACCAGCAATTATGAAATTAAAACCAGTTAGGATATTTAGAGTGCAGTTATCTTACTGCAACCCCTTTACAGTGCCATTAATAAGGAGAAAGTGAGGGACCATGAAAGTCACAAACTATTCTGTACTACAAAACCCTTCCCCTAAAAGGAAAACCATATGAACAATAAAGGATCTGGAATTGTTTCACCTAATACAGAGAAACTCTGTATTACTGTCATAAAAGTAGTATAAGATTCAGATTTTTATATCAAATCACTGTAGGATGATATTAACAAGGGAACACAGGACCTGGGCTATGCATATTCACTTAAAAATGGTCAAAACATGAGCAGGCACGAGAGCTTTGGTTCTTCTAAAGATACATGGCAACATCAAAATGATCACAATCACTTACAAAGGAGTGTGTGAAAGAGATATAACTGTAGGTTTAATCAAAAACTAAGACTATCTGGAAGGTGTGATGAGAGCTTTTGTTACTGTGTTCAGAAGAAAAGAGGTTCTGATAGGATCAGAAAAGCAGAGATGCACCTACCATAACTGCAAGAATTTGGCTTCCCTACTGTCACTCAAGGACATGGTCAAATTCTGGCTGAAAAATAAATGCTGCTTGGCTTTGAAGAGCTGCCCTATGCTGCTGCAAGTTTCTGTTCCAGCAGTTCTCATACAGATGAGCACCTGTGAGGAACTTTGATTTGCATGGCTTGAGCTAAAAACGAAAAGCAGCCTGAAACCAGGACCCTTGCTATGAAGACATCAGTGAGATGCTTCTATTTCAAACACTGGTCTAGAATCAGAAAGAAAATATTCCAGCAGACTGCAGAAAGATCAGAAGTGGATCTGCAGGATGTTTGCAAGAACTGCCGATAAGTCTTGCCATAATAAGCAGGACTCTAAAATGCTAATCTGTTGCTAATCAGATAATTATCTCAACACATTTAACCAACTGAATCCAAGTCTGAAGAACCTTATTGTATGCAGTGTTCCTAATGCTGACAATTTAATAACATAAAACAAATGGAGCAGAGAAAGAGCAAAACAAATAAGAGTACACAGTAACAACTCTAACACATCAAAGAAACTACATTCAGTTCACTAGCAGTCTCTTTGAAATGACTGTCTACTGTCCACTGGTGCTATAGTGAAGAAAAATTGACAGAGTTCTTCCAGTCAAAAAATCACAGAACTTTAAACTGGCTATTGCATCAAAACAGCTTGCTCCACAGCAACATTTTAAACCAATATCCTGACAATACCTACCTATCCTTCTAATGTCTTTTCTTTTTCCATACATCCATGAAAGCAGAAGCCTTTGATAATCCATGTTATGTCAGATAACTTAGATCTAATCAGGCATCTTCTTAATAATTTGAGTCTGTTTGCCTACAGCAGCATCCCCTTGAACCTCTCTGCTTACAGCAGTCACTTAGGACTTATGGGCTCTATGTGACTGAGGTTCAGCACCTCTCATCTCGCCCCAGCCCTGAGGTCTCTCAGAGTTTGCTGTCACACGAACAGGAATCTCAAGCACATGCACTTGCCTCTTAAATCATACTTTAAAATTACTACTTTATATTAACATTTAAGGAGTAGAAATAGAAGAGGGCTGATCCTCATGTTTTACCCTTGGCAAGTCAGTTAGGTCTCCCACACGAGACTCCCAATACATACAGCTTAACATCTACCATCTGTGGCCTGGAAATATTACATTAATATTATTTTGCAACATTTTTTTTTAAAAAGCATATTGCTAAAATTCTTTCATGCCATGCAGGGTACATATACTTCTCCAAGCTAGGTTCCCAGGGATCAAGTAGATTTTTTTTTTAACTTTTTTACATGAAATGAGAGTAGAAGCTGAATAAAATGTTAGACAATATTAGATAATTATTATTGTGCAAATTGATCCTGACACAGTTTTAAAAGTGTAAGCAACATTTGAATAGCAATCTGGGCAACATTTCCAAAATTCAAAGGGGATTATCTATTGCACTTATGTCTTAGCATCAGAGAAAAAAATGAATGTTGCAAAATTGCCCTCTGCCTGCACACATTAGAGAAAACTGTTTCCACATTCCTAAATATATACTTGCTTTAACCCCTTTAAATGGGATTCCACAAGATTCCAAAACAATCTCTTCAAGTGTTTCACTAACTCCAGCATTAAAAAGATTTTCTCTCTTACATCTAAAGACTATGTTTCCCATGTTGGAATTGAAGACTTGCAGTTTTGACCCGTTCAAAACCAACTCAAGGAAGTTTTTCCTTCAACTTCTTTGCCAAATTCAATGTGTTTTAAAACCTAGGTCTCCCTTTTGGCTTTTACACCAAACAATTTCAATTCCTTCCTCCTTTTCTTGAGCAATCATGCTTCTTAGCTCTTATTCTTTTTCATGTAGGCAAAAACAGATGTTTTGTGCTGTATCAGCCACTGATGGAGTTTAGAACAGTACCTGGGATTACTGCTTCAAAAAAACAAGTCAGGGGATGGTGACATTGATCACTTACTTTCTGGAAATCATTTTGCATTCCACTGACATAATACTGCTATTTCCAATGGCAGGGAGTGAAGAAAACACACTGGGGCATGTTGCAAGTTCTTTCATCTTCTTACAGTATTTAGAGATGAAGAATTGCCTTATGCCTACATTTTAAATACAGTAACAGGCTCCTTCAACTTCTTCAATTGAAGCAAATTACACTGGAAAATATATGAAAAGCATCTGTTTCTGTAAGTCTCAGGTTTTGCAACTAAAAGCAAAGATATTGAAAAAAAACTGGTATTTCCAATTGATCTAATCAAATGTCTCTGAAAGAGGAAAAAAATTCTAACTCAAGGAGCACAGACATGACCTTCTTAATACTATTTTTCAGGTCCTCATAAACAGCTTCCAAGTTAACCTCTGACCCAGAACTCCATCTTTACCCTGTTAAGCCAGCAAGCTATGGATTTGCTTGGAAGCCTGGCCTCTTTCTCAGCTGAGTTCCATTGTCTGTTTTCTCTTCAGCTTGTCCTCTGAAAGACCCTCTTCTATGTTCTCTCTCTCTCTTATATTCAAAGAACTTGCCCATCTGTCACCCTGCTGAGCACACTGACTGCCGGTAACCATTTGGGACTTCAGAGGCAATAAAGTACAACACTCTATCACGTACAGCCTGTTATCATTTAAAGTGAACTTAAGAAAAAGAAATAAAACTGCATGTTGCACATTAAGACATTTGCTTATATAAATTTGAATTGCTTAAAGTTTTACTATCCACAGAACAACAGGTACCTGGCATACAAACAATTACAGCCTGATGTTGAGTCTTCAGACTTGCATCTTTGTATAATGTCACAGAATCACAGACTGGCTTGAGGTTGGAAGGGACCTCTGGAGGGCACCTGCTCAGGCAGGTCTGTGCCATCCCACTCTTAAGGGGAAGGCAGAACCTAAGATTCATAAATGCTCATGGTCAAAAAGAATGACGAAAGTTAGTGGGTCTGCAAAAACTTACAAAGTTTTATTAGTAAATTTCACACACTTTGTACGGAAATTAGTATAAGTTAATCCCTGATACTCTAGTACAAGCACATGGCAGTGGGTTTTGGATAAAGGTAGGGTGCAAGGTAAAAGAGAGAGATGAAATAAAGAGCGGGAGAGAGAAAGAAAACAAGAAAAAAATAAAAAGAGATCACCAGTCCTGGCTCCAGTGCTGATCCAGCTGATGGGCTGTCCAGAGACCTGAGGCACACAGGCACCTGAGCTTTGTGGGGGTACCATTTTACAGATAAGTTTCTTGCTTCTATGCAAATTAGTTATCATGCATTATCCATTCTTCTAGACCTTTCTGAAAATGGGTCAGAGGGCTTTGGCAATCTTCGGTGGTTCTGATCCCCCTACAGTTCATGCCCACTTCTCAACCTTCTTCCTGCCCTGTACCATGTTGTGCTTATCTCCAGGAGCTAGAACAAGGACATTTATCCCAGAAAAGTGCTGCCCTACCTCTCTATGGCCCCCTTCTCCAGCCCCATCCTGTTCTTTCACAGTGTTGTTATTACCAACAATCCTTGGTTGGCTCCACAGCTATCTGGCTATGGGTGTTTGAGACATACACATTACACAGTACATATAGTCAAACGATGGCTAAATTACTAGTAACTTGGAGACAGGTGAATTCTGTTATCCAAAGACAGGAGAGCCCCTCCGGCAGGATTACGCCTGCCAGCTCGCTCGGAGGATTCTCCAAGCTGTGTGGGGGAGCGAAGGAAGGAGAGCGTGGCTCGGAGCCCGCCTCTGAGCCCGAAACCCCTGGACCAGACAGTGAGGGCGGGGATGGGTCCCTCCCAGAGAGCATTTGGCTTGATAGCCCGCTGATCTCTGAGGAGAGATTGGCTTTGGAAAGTCCCGCGGAGCCGGCATGGACAGGTTCGCTCCTCCCCGGCTCCAGGGAGCCGGCGGCGCGGGCGTCACCGGCCCCCCGCGTGGTGGGAGAAGCGGAGCGGTGAAAAATGCCCGCTCCCTGCGCCATTCCGGTGCTGGAAAAAAAGGGGAATTGGAAAGCCAGCGCAATGGAGTGCCCAAATTGCGGCGTTCTTGTCAGTTACCCCCCGGGCGCGGTGGGGGCAGAAATCGAGCAAGTGTCTGATGCTGATGACGTATCCGGCGAAGAGTCGGGCGATGACGCCACTCGCCCCCCGCTCACGCAGGGGCGGGGGGGGCGCCGCGATCTCCGGCCCGCCCGCCGCCTATGAATGCTGTGGCGTGCAGGCGCGGCAGCGCTCTGACGAGCGCCGGGTCAGGGTCCAGGGGCTCCAAAGTAGGGAGCACAGAAAGCACGGCCGGGACCGCGGTGCCAACCCTGGCCGTTGCAGAAGCTGTGGTGGGATCGCAGCAGATGGATCCCGCGCTTGGGGTCCGTGCACTCAGCAGGACCCTGATGGGCACAGTTCCTCCCCCCCCCCGCTCCCGGCTGGGCAGCACAACTCCGCCCACCCCCATCCGGGTTCTTTGCTTTGCCACGGGAACACTCAGCCGCCGCAGAGGAACCGCCGTTCCTCGCGGCTCAGCTCCCCCCCACGCAGGAGCCGGGGGAGCGGGGCCGAGCCCCGCCCCCCCCGCAGTGGTGGACAGCACGGGCCCCGACAGCGATGACTCAGCAGTTTTGTCCACGGGACAGATGTTAAGAAAAAACAAACAAACAAAATAAAAAAAAACCAAAACCTGGGACTCATTGATGCGGATTATACGGGACGCATCTTTGCCATGGTTTCCACACCCACCCCCCCGGTCACAACTCCTGAAAAAACACGGATTGCTCAACTTGTCCCTTTTAAGTCTTCTGTTCACAGGACAGAATCGAGGTCACGAGGAGACGGCTGCTTTGGTTCCACTGGACCACCTCAGGTTCACTGGACGGCTGTCATGACTGAACAACATCCTGAGATGCAATGCACACTGTCCATTCCTGATGCTACGCCGCCAGAGATCTCTCTCCGCGGGCTTCTTGACAGCGGTGCGGACATCATAATTCTCTCTCTAGCCGCTTGGCCTCCGCAGTGGCCGTTGGACCCGGTGGGGGCATCTGTCGCAGGATTGGGAGGGAAGAAGGGCTGCTACATGAGCCAGAAGCCAGTGGTAATAACGAACTCAGAGGGACAGACGGCCGTGATTAGGCCTCATGTTACTGAGACTGGTTTTAACCTCTGGGGGAGGGATGTCATGGCTGCATGGGGGGTGTGCATCGGGACAGATTTTCACTTGGGGCCACGGCGCTGAAGGGTGCAGTGTGTCTTACGCCTCCTATACGGTGGCTGTCGGACAAACCAATCTGTCAAGAACAGTGGTCCCTTCTTAAAGACAGACTAGAAGCCCTTCACAAGTGTGTTCATCACCACTCCAGATTTGCATCCCACAGGTATCATTGGCCAATGGAGTGACAAATGGTCTGATTCTTTGCATGTGCTCGAATGGGTCTTCTTGCCCCATCAGCCGCAGAAGACGGCAACTGCATTGTTCGAGCTGATCGCTCGCTTGATAGTCAAATGCCAACAACGGTGTTTGAAAATTGATGGGTGCAGACCCCGCAAAGATTGTACTACCGGTACAGCAGAAAGATTTTGACTGGAGCTTCAAAAACTGTTTCGCTGCAAAGTGCTCTGGAAAAATTTTTCAGGGCAGATCATGTATCATCTGCCCAGCCACCAGTTGCTACAAGTGGCAAAACTCGCAGAGATTTCTCTGAGACCCAAACACAGTCAGGAGCCAGTGCAAGGACCAACAGTCTTTACTGATGGTTCCGGTAGAACCGGAAAGGCCGTTGTTACTTGGAGGGATGGATCTGAGTGGCAGGTTCTGGAAGGCCATGAGGTTGGCTCAGCCCAATTGGTTGAATTGAGGGCTGCTCTTATGGCATTTCAAAGATTTTCCCAGCAACCTTTCAATCTGGTCACGGATTCCGCCTATGTGGCTGACATAGGAAAGTGATTGAGTTATTCTGTTTTGAAGAAGGTTGACAATGTTGATCTGTTTCATTTGCTGAAGACCCTGTGGTGTGTCATTCAGGAACAGGTTCATCCCTACTATGTTCTGCATGTAAGGAGTCATACCAATTTGCCAGGGCTGACAAGTTGGCTAACCCAGCGTGAGTAGCACCTCAGCCTGATACACTCGCACAGGCCAAGGCATCGCATGGGTTTTTTCCATCAGAATGCACATACGCTGCAGAAGCAGTTTCAGTTGACGCCAACTGAGGCCCGTGACATTGTCGAGTCCTGTAACGACTGTCATGCATTGGCCGGGCATTTACCGGCGGGGGGTAAACCCCAGGGGCCTTAGGGCCTTGGAGATTTGGCAGACTGATGTAACCCAAGTTGCCGAATTTGGCCGGCTCAAGTATGTGCACGTCACGGTGGACACCTTCTCCTCTGCCATGTGGGCTACCGCTCACACTGGAGAGAAGGGCCATGATGTCATTGCCCACTGGAGGCAGGCCTTTGCCGTTCTAGGCATACCTTCTACCGTGAAGACCGACAATGGTCCTGCTTACGTCTCGAAAGAGGTGAGGCAGTTCCTGCAGTTGTGGGATGTGTCACACAAGTTTGGTATTCCTCATTCTCTGACTGGTCAAGCTATTGTAGAGTGTGCTCATGGCACTCTGAAGCAGATGCTTCAAAAACAAAAACGGGGAATGCAGGGTGAAACCCCGCACAGTCGGTTGGCAAAAGCTTTGTATACCATCAATCACCTTACGGTACCGCAGAACTAAAATAATCCTGTCATTTTGAACCACCATCTCTCGTTGCAGGATTTGGACGAGGCACGGTAGCCTCGAGCGAAGGTTCGGGTGAAGAATTTAGTAACCAAACAATACGACCTATCGCGTCGGGGCGCGGGTATGCTTGTGTATCCACAGATACTGGGGTGCGCTGGGTACCTGCGAGGTGTGTCCGTCCTGACCTGCGACCACAGAGGAAAAATTCGGCCGACAAGCAGGGTAGAAGCCGTGACCAGAATGAAAGTGATCAAGTGGGTGGACCATTGAGTGATGACTCAGATGATGAGAGTGTTCACTCTGACGGTCCTTCCACAAACAGAGGATGAACATTGTTCATTTTTCTTTTTTCTTTTTTTTCTTTTTTTTTAAGGAAAAAGGGTGAAATGTCGCCCTGATTTGTACAGTGTGCTGTGTTGATACTTGGTAGCAAAGGTTCTCATAGATTTTATGTAAACATAGTCCATGTTTCGCTAACTGGCCAAGGATTGTTTTGTTCCTTTGGTATTGTTTGTCATTCCTTTCCTGAAGGCAGAGAAGGTTGATGGACTGGGTTTCTCACCTATGGAATTGGAGAGGTGGTAACCTCATTGTCCAATCCATGATTGTATATGAAAAGGTATAAATGTAAGAATAAAGAGAGGCTGGGTCTCTTCTTCTCTCCTGCCAGCCTTGGTGACTCTGTGACCTGACTGTGTGCCTGATTCTTTCGTGTCCAACCATGCGACACAGTAGTGTGCAGAGTTAAGTTCAAGCCAAAATAAACTTTTCTGTTTTCATGAAAGGTGATGGAAATAGTATTAGTAACCACCACTTTCTAAGCCACATAAGTAGATATAATTATTATTCCTGCTTAATATCCAGTTTTAGAATATTAAACATATCACAGCGTTTTTTAAATAAATTAAAACTTTTGTACAAAATTCTAAATAATTAAATTATTGCTTGAAAAAAATTATGTCCATGGTCAATCACCTCTCTGCCCACCGAAGTTCTGGGAATTCATACCCATCTGTTTATTTCTGTCTTTTGCAATGAGTGTTTGATGTGCTGGGAGATAAATGATGAGGACATAAAAACGCTCAACTATCTGTCTCTGCAGGCAGAAGCCACTTTTTACGGACTTCTGGAAAGTGCTGAAATCAAAGTCTGACTCAGTCCAGGTGAAAATGAGTTAGAGATCCTCTGGGGTGAAAATGTGATTCTGGTTTCAATTATTACTGATGTTATCATTTGGTTACTCCCTGAGGAGGTCTTACAGTTCAGGACAGCCTGTATTTCATTCTTTTTTTGCAGATCTAAGTTTTTTTCTGAAAGTATCTTGGCTTTGAAAAGGTGAGAAACAAAACCAGATAGATAATTTAAAGATTTCTTAATTTAAAAACAAATCAAAACCAAAACCAAACAAACCAGCTAAAAACAAACTAAAACCAAAACCAAACAAACCAGCTAAAAAAACCAAAAACAACCCTACATTATGTCACCTAACAAATCAAGGCCATGAAAGCAAAATATTTCATGCAAAAGCAAAATTTATGATAAGTTCTTCAGTATTTAGGCATGCTGGAGGAAAGAGTCCGTGGTAAATTCCATGTAGAATTTTAGCTTCTGCTTTGCATTTCTGCTGTTGGGGATTTAAATTGCAAACTTGATGTAATTTTTATGAAGACTGTCGTTGAACTTTGATTTTTAGGTAATCCATGTCCCTGAGCTGCCCTGCTTCCTGAAAGTGCCAATTATTGATTATTTGTCTCTACAAGAGCAGAATCTGCTGTTTATTCAATGCCATTCCCATTTCTTTCATATGCCTCTACCACTGTTTTCCAGATGACTACACCAGAACTATCACAGGCAAAAGGACTGTTATTATAAAACTTTCAAAATTCAGTATGTATTCTTTGAAGGGGACTAAAAGACTTCGGGCATTGACATTCTTATTGATGTTTCTTTTGAACCTGATAACAAAAATAACCATGGATTTCACTACTCTTTCCCCCCTCTCCCCCCAGAAAATTGTCTTTTTCACAGAACTATGAAAAATTCCATTAACCCTCAATCTAAGTGTTACTGCTAATGTCAGTATTGTCATAAAAATAATTTTTAAATTACCTGTTATATAAATATTTATTATCAGCAACACATTCTGAAATAGATAATGCAGCCCAAGAAGTATGAAGAAGTTAGCCAGTACTGGAAGAACTCTATGAATAAAAATTACAATGACTATAAGTCCTATTTTTCAACCGTCAATGACTAAGATAAAACAGGAAAGCTGGTTTTCCCCAGAATATCCGGACTTGACTAGACCAGAGGTACAGTGATTCTGTTTTCTGTCTTGTAGGGATGAGGAGAGTGAGGGGAGATGTATTTTGCATTCAGGTAAAGATGAAAATAAAAAAAAACCCCAAAACCACAATGCTTAAGATTTTCAAAACAATACCTAAAATGTAGTACTGAGCTGCTTTTGCACTCAAAGCTCTGCATTTCACGAGAGCTTTGGGTGCACAAAGAGTGCAGAACTTGCATTATTGGTTGGGCTAAAGACTCATCAGACACTCTCAGGAGCACAGAGTGAAGTTGGCACAGCTTTAGTATTTATCTCATTTTTTGTCACATCCCTTTGCAAGAAGCTGTCAGTCGTGTTGCCAGGGCAGCAGACTTGGCTAGGAACCTGACCCATAGCCAGTTATCATATCAGCATGTACTGAAAGGCCTCTTTTTGTATAACCAACATCAACTTAATCTGCTCCATTTCTGGTTATGTCCCAAAGATTGCATTCTTGTAATCCCATTCTCAACAGTTGCTGGATTTTGTTCTTGTGACATATTTCATGATCCTTATTCCACTACATGATTATTCACTGTATGACAAGAGGAGTTAATGTTCAAACACTGTGGTGATGTGCTGATTTAGTTCATCTGCAGAACTGTCTTGCAAACAAACAAGAAATTGACACCTAAATTGGCTAAGTGCAGTTTTAATAATATATTTCATTGCAACTGTCTTTTATTACTGTGTGCTATATTTTTAAGCATGCAGGATCATCCAGAGCCATATAACTAATTCTGTGAATTTTTTGAATGATCCCACTTTTGAGTGGCTCTGACTGGTAAGAATGGATGAAATTTCACAGCAGCTTAGGGAAGAAATAGTAGCTGTCACTCAGTTTTCCTCAAATAACATCAGTAATAATCTCTGAAAATAGCTTTTTCTATAGCTCATCTTGCAAATTAGCATGTCACAGGATTCCTGAAGAATCTAAATAAGAAAAATAGGCATGAATTCAGGCCCAAGAATATTGTATAAAGCAGAAAAACTCTTAGTGATAAGCCAGCAGCAAAACTGTGTGCCCAAATACATTCAGTTAAACATTCAAGTCCACATTTTCTCATGACCTCATTCTTTTATGGTGCTGAAATGGGCTGCCAGATGTTCACATTTGCACCCTCGGAAATCCAATTCCAGAATTAAATTCCTACAGTAATTTTTGACTGCAAGGTAAAATTTTAGACTCACTAAATTTAGGCCAAAAGTCATTGATTATAACAGAGCAGAGGCTACATGCCCACCCTCAAGATACTATTTTTTTATTAATTTACAGTCTCAATAGTTATTTTTTACCAGTGTAAAATGAGTACAGCATATTCATAGAGACAACCCAAATTTTCACACATCAAGGAGAAATTCAAGGTCAAAGGCAATGAAAAACCTGCCATCATGATAACCTCTGGAAACTCTATGGAACTGGAAAAAGACAAGAAAACAAATTTCTCTGTTAAAGCAGTGTCATTGAAGTGTATGTCAATGAGGCAGACATACCAAATGGAAACCTGGTCATTTGCTTTATCATTGCTGTCCTATTTTTCTTCTCCAAGCACCCTGAAGTTTACTCAATGTAGATATGTGATTCTGATTTTTAAGGGTCAAAGGAAGGAATTTCAACATGCACACTGCATGTTCAAATAGTTGCTCACTTCTGTTAAGGGAAAGCACTGAATGACTTCTGTGTATGTGTTTTAGGTAGTGCACAATATTGGATCTTCAGGATTTATTTTTCCATAATAGCTTTAGAGGGCTTATACTCAATATTTCTGCTCACTGGAGTAGCTTGGTTACTTAAAAACCTATAGGACATTCATCTTGTTCTTCCTCAGTTATCCAGTGTGTTTATTTGGAATTATCAACAAATGATATTTTATTGTGTAATTTAATAGCAGAGGCTAAATTTCTCATTTATTTTGAAGATATAGCTCTTTGGTGAGAGAGCCATGCAGTTGTTACCACAGCCTTTCAGAAGACTGAATTCATGAATATTTGTGTGAAATGCTTAGAAATTCATTACAGGGGACAGCTTAATCATCCAATATGATCCTGTGAATTTGCTATAATTTTAGAACCAAGTCATATGGGCTACATCCAAACGTTTTATTGTGTGTCAAACCCCAAAGAGCCCACAAAGAGGGTTGTTTCTATGTATAAAGGTCTCTAGAAACTAGACTCCAAAGTCTGATTTCTTGGCCTCTGGGAATATTATGCTAGCAAACCAATGTCCAGGCTCTACATTTCATGGTGAATATAAAAAATTCTCAAGTAAAAGCTGAGTCTTTACTTTTTAAATAGATTTGGGTTTCATCTCATAAAAATTTTACATGGCCTCATTAACTGCTGAAAATTATTTTTATATGCAGTTAATGCTTTGATATTTTTAAAAAATCTCTTGTAAAAAGCCACACTGAAGGATGCCTCTCCCTCTGTGGAACACTGTGATATTTCACATGAAACAAACAAAAAAGCATCCCTCTTTGTAACAATTGGAAAAGCCAGATGGAATCTTCTGTAAAATTCAATTCCCAAAAAGCTGACCTATTTTTTTGACAGATAACATATTTAATGAAAGAAATAAATTCACAGGATTCTGTTTTTCCTGTAACAATATTTGCTCACTCTTTACACAATTCATGGCTTGCTCTTTGTCTTATTTCCTTTTAGTTAGATAAATGTAGAAAACAAAAGCTAAGATCCTCTCATTCTGACACTAACAGACCCAACAGTAGATAAAACACCATGAATAAAATAGAAAAATTTGCTACTTCTGCTTGCTAACTGCACCATAGCCAAATATCACAAGGTTCAGTACTAATAATTATACAAGTCTAGACTCTGTGAGCTACACGATAACTGAGCAACCAGAACTACTTTGTAAATTCTAAGAAAGATATTGCTATAAAGAATATGAAACTATTGTGGATATTTTCCAAGTCTTATTTGATCAGCCATCAATTTCTATTTCTGGTAATCAAGAATTCTGAATACTAGGAAAAAAGAGTAATTAGTAATTAAAGTCTCCTTCCAAAGGTAACAGCATGCAGCATGGCTTAAATAATTTAACCTTTTTAGGACACTATCATGTGGTTTTCTGTTCCATCATGCCTACTTTTTTTATGGGGTATTACCAATCTTAAAAATCTTCACATCCAAGGACTCCAATGTATAGGAAAACATTCTAATCATATACATTTCTTTACATTCCAGTAATGCAACAACCTGACTAAACACCAAGGATAATAAAAGATATGGATAAATTTAAAGAACTAAATTAATTTAAAATATATTAATCAGATAAACAAATACTTCTCAAAAAAGTTTTTATGATAATTTTTGGCAGTAGCAGTCTTATTTTCTTAGGATCTCCAAACATAAGAACAAAATGTCTCAATATCAACCAGTAGATTTATTTCCAGCTGTCTGATCAAGGATGTCTTAGGATTAAGACCAATCCCCTCTGATTTCTGTCTCAACATCTGTAGTGCCAGTTCAAGCAACAGGGCTGTCTAGATTAAACAAAGCTGCAAAACAATCATTATCCTCAGCCTTAGTCCTCAGTAAAAAGGCTAATGATAATTCCATTGTAATTTCAATGATGATTTTCATTTTCATATGCTGAATATTTTCTGCATACACTTTTAAGGCTTTTAGAATTCTCTCAAGGTGACCTCTAGACCTATAAACATTTTGCAAATGCATGTTTTAATGAGGAAAAGAAAGGTGTTGCAATATAGAGAGTAAAAACAAGTGGCAAAAACACAAGTACTGATTTTCTTACTAACTTGTTTGCATCTTACCAAAGGAAGAATTACTTCATTATGACGTCTTCACAAATATTTTTAATCTAATTTTGGTTTCTTTCTGTATTTTTATATCAAAAGGATCAGGCAGTGTAACTTTAAAAAAATAAAAATAAAAGCAGATTCTAGTATAACTTCAATTTATCAAGCTATCCTAACTCAAATTTTCATCCTGTGTCACAAGCATTAGAAAGAAACTGTCCTTTGTCAGCCTGAAGCAACTCCAGCCCACACTTCCTCTCTCCTAACCATTGCTAACCTGTGCAGTACAAAGAGGAGTCAGGACAGGAGGAAGAAGCAGTCTCATTTTGTTGTCCAGAGGTAGGACAATGACTTGGAGATTTGCACTCCAGGCTTAACTCTCAGGGTTATTTCACAGAATTGGAAAATAATTGAGTTTGGAAGGGACCTCTGTAGGGAAACTGGTCCAAACCTCCAGCACAAACTGGGCCACCTTGAGTCCAGATTACTTTTGAATATCTCCAGTTATATGCTGGTGCTCACTCACCTTCACATTAAAGAAAGTTCCCCTGATGTTTGGAACCACCTGTGTTTCAGTTTATGCCCACTGCCACTGGGGACCACTGAAAAGAACATGGTTCCATGCTTCCCTGAGGTGGAGGTGAGACTGACCAGTCTGCAGTTTCCTGGATACTCTTCCTAAGTGACATTTGCTTTCTGGCAGTCCTTGGGCATTTCTCCAAATTGCCATGACTGATCAAAGATTATCAAGAGTGATGATGACATTAGCAACCTCCCTCAGCACTTGTGAGTGTATCCCATCAGGTCCCATGGATATATGTATGTCCAGTTTGCTTAAGGATTCTCTGACCTGATCCTCTTCCACTAAGGGTACATCTTCCTTGCACCAGACTTTTTCCACAGTGTCTGAAACCTGGGATTGCTAATACACAATCTTGCTAGTAAAGACTGAGACACCCTTAGTACCTCTGCCTTTTCATGCCCTGTGTAAACAGGTCCCCTGTCCCATTGAGCAATGAGTTCATACTTTCCCTACTCTTTCTTTCCTTGCTTGAAGCCCTTCCTGTTGTTTTTGACATCCTTAGCCAGATTCAATTACAGTTTGGCTTAGCTTTCCAAACTTCATCCCCTGGATGCTTGGACAATGTTTCTGTATTCCTCCCATGTTACCTGTCCTTCCTTCCACCTTCTCTATGCTTTCTTTTTGTTTTTTTGAGTTTGGCCTTGTTTGTCCACACAGGACTCCTGGTATTTTTGTGTGCCTTGATATTCTTTGGGATAGAACACTTTTGAGCTTGAAAGACAAGGTTTTTGATTTTTCTTAATGGAGTGTATATAAAATTCACAAAAGGGAAAAGGGAAAAAGCCATTCCTCACCTACTGACTTGCCTACAAAAAACACATTCATGTGAGGCACAGTCCTAGAGGTACTTGGCTCATTTTGTGAATTACACCACCTGCAGTGTTCCTCCAAACTTTAAATAGAGGAATTTCAGAGTGCAGGCTTAAAGTTAAGTGCCTCATCTGCCTAAAAATTGATTCAGACAATTTTAAATATTTTAAAATATTTTTAAACCCATATATCCCTTAGGTTAGGTGCCCTATATCACTTCAGTCAATTAAGCTTGAGGACTTTAAATAGAGGGATGTATATTTAGATATTCTGTTGAACTGGAACTCTCAAAAAACTTGTATAAAGGTGTACAATACCTGTTAGAATTTGTTCTCATTTATACAGAGTACAGCATTTTTACACCTGTTTTGCATGCGTCTCATGATTAAATAAGGCACAAAGCAATAACAAATAAATCCTTTTTTTTGTTTTTGAACTTGTGATCTAGAGATGATTCATGGTAGCTCATTAATCAGGTTGAGTTATTTATTTCACTCTTTTCTAAGACTCATGTTGTAATGAATCCTTCACAAGAAAAACACATACTGCTTATGTTATAGCTGTATGTGCTTAAGAGGGTGTTTGTGCTTCCTGTTGCTTTTTAACTATCTTTAAATTTACTACTTCTTGTAATGGACACTTGTGTATTTATAATAGTATTCTGTTTACTCCTTAGATTATTCATGCCTGAGTGCCCTTACTGCAGAAAAAGATTTAATGAGCTTCAAGAGGATAGCACTGTAAAAACAGGAAAAATATAAAACAAGTGCCTGCATACTAATGTAAGCCTCTAGCTAAAACACATTATCCAAAGCTGTGATGACAGTCCTCCTATGATGTACCTAATTTTTTAATAGGATACATTTATTCCTAATTGTAGAGTATCTGCTTACCTAATGTCTTTCTAAATGAGCCACACTGTAGCTAAACATTTCAACACCGAACACTCTAACCTGAATCTTTTATACGTAACAACTCCATGTATTAGCAGGCTCTTCTATTTCACATTCTGGCTTTCAGAAAATTCAGCTGTTTTTTCATGGTGACAATGAACAACTGCCACAATGAAATTCAATCTTGCCATATTCTTGTTTGAATTGGATGCATAATCCTCTCATTTGCTTCCAGTGCTTTTATTCAGGAAAACAGATTTCACTTAGTTGTGTCTTTTTGGTAAAATACATTGTTTTTCCTACCAGTGCTAACTTTATAATTAATCTCCACAACATTGTATCTAATTGTGTTGTCACAGAGCTCAATAACTTTTTTTTGCTAAAAAATGTGAAATCAGAATGTTCAATTGCCACAAAACTGAAATCGGCTTATTAACACACGGCTTTTACATTTCCTATTTAATTCCTTCTCTCACTCATCTGCAAAGATTTTGAAACTCCTTGACATTTTTTCTATTTTCTATTTCTGGTCTGTAAGATTCCTGAAGTCTTCTCTGCTCAGTAGTGCCACACAGTATCCTGCAATTTGCTTCTGAAGTACATTAAATACATGATCACAGCAAATCCTTTGATCCCACATTACTGAAGGCTCAAAAAAATTTTTTTCACTTCCTGCTCTATTAATCAGGCCTCTCATCCTGCTGTCTTTGAAATGTAAAGTTTGTCTCCACTGTTTGCTAAACAAAAAGCTTCACAGTGCATGCTGTACCTTCACCTGTTCTTAAATTCTCTTCACTTTCTCTCTTGACTCAAAATTTTGCAAACAAACAAAAATGAACAGAATGAAATCACCTATACAGTATTCTCATCCACCATCTGTTGATGTTATCATCTGCCTGTTCTTATTTCCAAAGGCTCTTTTTAATTGTCTAATCCTGTGGTAAAACACGTTAAGATTGAGGCTATCTTGCCCCGGGTTACCAAATGCTTCTTCCTCCCTTTCACAGATAGGCTGTTATTGTGCATTTCAAAGAACAATGCCATGAAATGCCTGGAAATAAAAATGGGAGTTTCGGCTATTACTTGAGTCTGATACAAGATACAGCGTGCTACTTTTCACCTTTAAAGGTTTGTGTATTTGTACATCTAGAGGCTGCAGAGAAAGACCTTTACTCCACATCATCATTATACTGATCCAACAAAAATAATTTACATTAATGAATCTAAAGGTAATCAGTTTAAGTAATTACATATGTGTTGTATAATCCTTCACCTTCCATTTTAAGTAGATCTGGAACAGCTCATGTTGGTCCATGGGTAAAGATATCCCAGAGATGCCAAAGCCAAAGTTTAGCCACAGAAAAGCACAACATTGAGGGTTCTATCCTCTACCCCAAGTGCTTGTCAGAGTTTTGTGTAATTTATATCCTGAATATAAGCATTTGTACAGATCCATTTATGGTCCTCTGAAAAAGGTTAGTACCTCTGTGAAGAGATGCTTTCAGAACAGAATGCCAGTTTTCTAG
The DNA here is from genome assembly GCA_034509425.1 of Eopsaltria australis. Taxonomy (NCBI): domain Eukaryota; kingdom Metazoa; phylum Chordata; class Aves; order Passeriformes; family Petroicidae; genus Eopsaltria; species Eopsaltria australis. The sequence goes on from JAVTVJ010000423.1 coordinate 77,362, forward strand.
AAGGAAAGCTGACTGTGGGCTGCTAGTTCCATGTAATGCCACTGCAGGATTGCTTTATATGGCCACACAAAATTAGTCTAGGGCCGGAGAATCCACCAGCTGAAACAGTCTCATGACATTGCTCTCAAGCCAATAACCATCGACAGAGGAATGTCATGCATCTACTTTACTTTTGAGTTTCTGATACTTCCCCTCCATAGGCAAAAGAGTTTGATCCCCAGGGTCCCTTAGCATTGTTGAAAGTGGTTATGAAAAGAACTGTGTGAGATGAACTCCTGAAAAGGGTTTTTCATTACCAGGATTATATCTAATGACTTTATCATGGATTCCTACACTGTGCTAAGCCTTTGGAGAACTCTAGAAGAGACATGGCAATATCAGTAGTATAAGGAACAGGCAATTGATAGGACTCAAGAGAGCAATGTTTACTGCTGACATTCTAGCAAGAAATTTAAACTCTGTGCTTTAGCCTCTTCCTCTATAAAATGCAGTCTTGACAGTTATCTCCCCTGGAAGTGTTTTCAGATCAATTGGTAAAATCTGAGTTATTAGCAATTGCTTCTGTGCAGCAGCATGGGGATCAATACGCCCTGTACATGCAGGTTTTGACATCCTGAGTTTCTTTGCCACTTCCATTAGTCACCGTGGGCCATTGACATCAAGACTGTTTGAAAAAATTTGTGCTAAAAGTAAAGACACCTCTGGCTGCTTTGCTTTCTATCTTTGTGCTTTCTGATATACAATTTTCCTCTTTCCACACTACTCACAACAATGCAGTCAGACTTGGAGATAACTGTAATGACAAATGACTTCTCAGTTGTCATTTTAACTGGTTTGGGCTTCTACATACATTTCATGCATTCAACAAAAAAATCCAAGTAAGATTCAATCACAAGCTAGATGGCAAATCCGTTGCTTTCCTCAGAACCAGCTGTATTAACAGGAAGGAAAAAACAGTCAGAGTATGGTGAGTGTCACAAGAACACAACCTTCTCCTTCGTTTCAAAGCTTCACTCCAAAATTCTTTCCTATTTCTCATCTGGGAATCAGGGAGTTTTAACAGATGAGGAAAGGTTATTTATAAGTCCCATAATAAATTATAAACATAACCTACAATCGTAAGTGTTTTAATTATAGGCGAAATCAGCCATAAGGTGTGTGCAGGGCTATACACATAGGTATTATGAATAGAAACGCATTATTGCAATGGTTTCTAGGACAACCTGTTTTGGGCAGTAGAGAGTATGTTTAAATTATTAAATCATGGGGCACAATGGGAATAGATATTTAGAATGAAAAAGTTGGTGCTGAGACCCTTAATGGCTAAAATACTTTTTTTTTTAAGAAAAAAATTATTTGGTGTTCCTTTTAATCTGATCCCAAACATTACATTGGTAGCAGCTTAAATGCACTGATTGCATCTTGGAGCATTTCTTCTGCTTTATCATCGTCTGAAGGGAATTACCACTGTCTGTCCAATGTCTGGTCTGTCACAGGAAATTCCAGAAATTGTCACAGAACATGCCATGCTCAATTTCTTTGTGAACATGTTACAGAAGTTTTGAACTTCAGACGGTGGCTCTGCATAAAATGATAAAATAAAGTCTGTAAAGCCTGGTTTTGTGGTACCAGCCTCCCTTCTCTCTCTAACACAACAGAAGTGCTGCCCAAAGCCATGAACCACAGCTAAATGCATCCCTGGCCAACTGGTGCTCAGTCGCTGCTGAAGTGCACAACATAAGAAGGGACATTGTACTGAATTGTTTCCTGATTGCTTAAGAAATACCTTTCTGGTTGACAAACAAAATAAAACCCAGCTGTTAATTTTAAGGTGTGCATTTTCTTCTGGTTTATTTTTTTGGTTTTTTATTGACATGAATCTCAACACTAGTGAATAAGTCATATTTCAGTGCACTTCTTTAAAAGAATTTTTAGAAAAAAAGGCAGTTTCTTCCTGTAATTTTAACTTATTCCCTACATTCCTCTTGCTTATTAAGGCTAACCTCTTTTTATGTCAACCAGTGCTCTTTTCAGTATCAGAGCATTTGACAGCTGCCCTAGTGTTGATAATGATGTAACAACCAGGTACGTTGATACCTTCTAGTTCTGATGGAAGAACAAAAGAAAGTGTCAAAGAAGTGAAAAATAGATTTTTTTTCTGACAAATCAGGCAGCTAAAGCTAAAGGAGTCAATAATTAAAAGAACAGATAATTGAATATGTTGAGTTGGACTGGTACAGAAGAGAAACTCTGAATCCTGTGCAGAAATTAACAAAAGGCAGAGCAGCACATCTGACCTTCCTTCCTATGTGCAAAGAACACAGAAGAAGTTTAGTAATTCTTCAGCATGTATCACAAAAATCTGTCCAACCACAAGGAAAATTACCACAATCAGAAATATATTTTTACTGTAACACATTTTGAAATAGAATGAAAACTTAGAAAAAGTTCTTTTGTAGAAACAATTTTTGTTGCAATCTATGATTTTAGTATCTAAGATGGTGCAATTTGATTTCTATTTGTGAGGAAAATGCTTTACTGCAAAATTGAATGTTATATTAAGATTGTTTTATAGCCGATCTTGGCAATTATTTCACTAACATTAAATCATCTGCTGCTGTTTTTTTTCTGCATGACATTTCTGTAGGCTATCTTTGAAACATTTATTATTCCTAAAAAAAAGCCCTGATTAAGTGATGTGGCCAGGAGAATATTTTTGTAATCAAGCTTGCTTTTGGCTAGTATCTGCAAGATTTAATTTAATCCAAGTATAAGAAATGCAGGGCCCATCTGCAAAAAGTAATATCTTTTTCTACTTTGGACATGATATGTAAATATAAGATGAATCCTAGTAATAAACACAGAACTTCTGTGGAGCCCATAGCTGCAAAAATCTTTTTCCATAACATGAGGAGCCAGAGGTCATAATCTTTCATCTCTCAGATCTAAGTTGGAAGCTGAGTACTTTTTAAAGCATTAACTCACTTTCCCAACAATTCTAAGGGCACACTGTGCTAACCATGAGAGCTCCCCTTTCTACCTCTCATTACTAATGGTCAAAACTGTTAATGCATTCCCGCTGGATCACTTTTATGGCTAAAGCGCTATCAGTATACAGGATACTGCTTCATAGACTTCTGCCAGTGTGGAAGCGAGATATTATTGTGCATTTCTCACCAAATTAGATCTCCTGCTGTTTTTTCCTTTGAGCATCCTGCATAATTTCAGAGCAATACACTGTATTTAAAATTACCAATTCCCATGATAATTTTAATATGAGCACTTCTAATGAATATTTGACCTTTTCTGAATCATAAACCAAAGAAATTGCAGTCAATCAATCTTTAAATGCATATTTCATGTGTTGGAGATCTGAGGAGAGCTGAGTTGCACATGAATGAGTACCACAGATCTCATCACTCTACTAAGGGCTGGGACAGAACTGAGCAGTGAGGTTTTAGGACAACCAATATCAGCTGTTGGATGCTCACCTGGGAGTTCAAAGTTACCACAGTGCCACTGCCAGTTATAGGAGCTGCACTTGATCTACTTGTAGATGTATGTAGGACACACAGGTGGTCGGTCACCTGTGATTTTGGTCTTGTTCATTGATGTCAAGGGGAGTCTTGTCTATAAAAGACATAAAAGATGCATAGGATCATCCTAGACTAGTAATGATCCATGGAGTTTATTTTCAAATCTGTGAAATAAATATATTAGATTTGGCTCAGTCCAAGAATAGGATGCATGCCTTAAATTTTGTGTAAGAAGTAAAGCCATGCGTTTGCTGACAGGCTGGACTGTTATCTCTGCCATCACATCCCCAGCATGCAGAACAGACCCATATGGGCCACTCCAGCAGATTTCCTCACAGCAGCTGCTCATGCTTAAACACAGGACCCCACACAGCAAACATGACCTGGCTAAGATCTAACTCCTCAAATACAAGGTCTTCTGCAAGCCTCCAAATATAATGAAACACACTGAGTTTTGTACTGTTGATTTCAGACTGTTTCCCTAGTTTTATAAAAATAATACTCCATGAGAGCACCCAAGCCAACTATTCAAAACCTGCCATGGCCGCCTATTCATAATGCTTTCATTCATTCACCTAGGGGAGTAAGCATCATATAGGAAAGAGAGGCACCTACAGTGCCTTTATGTCAATAGACATATATATAGGATAGTCTTCCCTGTTTGTAGAGAAAAATCAGAAAACCCACTTTCTTATTTACCACTTTTGCCCAGTGTTTTTATTGTGATAGAGTAAATGATTCAGAAATGTGTTCATTTTTCTTTTTGCTTTGTAGTGACAGAAAATGAAATCAATATAAGTATTCAGCTGGACTAAGAAAGAATTCACTTGCTTTCTTAACACCTCAAGCTTCATTAACTTTCTGTCTTTTCAGGAGTCTAAGAATGGCTACAGATGCACATAAAAGCAATCAGTCCTGGTAACAGAATTGCAAATGTTATTCTTGCTTTTCAGGTTCAGAATACAGGTTCTCTGTTTAGCACTCAGAGACTGTTAGGTACCGCAATAAATAAATTCATAAGAAATGACATCTCTGTAATTTTGCAAAATACAAGGCAAATCTTTATGTCAGACAGAGGAATGTGGATTTGTACAGTAAATTCTGTAGTTCTGCTGAGAGAATAAACACTACAGAAACAGGCCTAAAGTTTGTTCTTATTGGGTGTAAATGTGTGTATTAGCCATTGAACTTCTGCTGCTGAAAAAGATGTCAAAAACCACAAACATAAAATGGAAAAGTAGCATGTGCATTTCCATAATCTATTGCAATGTGAAATAAGGAACAGAATAGCTGTTTGTTTGTTTGTTTGTTTTGTTGCTTGTGTCTAGTGGTAAGGGTCCCGCAACATATATTTAGTACTAATAGAATCAGGAAACAGGGCCAGCAGGTATTGTATGTACATGTATAAAAATATCCAGAACTAATAAAAAAACGCCCTGGTTTCAGGATTGAAACTGCATTGAATTAAAACATACAGCTTCACCTGCAACATCAACATCACAAGATATTAGAAATTAATGTAGAGTGCCATACAAAACTACTAAAAATATGTGGATTGTATAATTCAAAGGGAAAGCAAAGAAAGAAAATTGTTAGAACTGTAGAAAAGAATAGGTAGTGTAAGTCAGTTACTTAGATGCTTCCACACACACTCTCAGAGCATAAAGCTATATAGCAGGTGGGGAAATGAAAGAAAACATGTATCCTATTAAGGATCCATTTCATTCTCTCCCCTTCATAAGAACAATTTTTTCCAGGACAGAAGAAGTCCTATGATATTTCACAAGTTCTTTCACAGCCCATTTTTTAATACTTCATTTCAGTTCTGCCCTTCCACACACCTACACATCACCATTAGCTCCATGACTAATGAAAAATTTAGCAATAAAAGGGCTGCCTACTGCTTCTGATCTGAAAGTTCTTTCTGTTACATGCAATAGTAACAACACAAGGAACCCTTTCATCCAGCTCTGTAGAGCAGCATGATCAAATTATAGTTAGCTGGGGAACCAGGTATTTCATTGGTCACCTTGGTTCACATACCTCTCAACTGCAACACTCCTTAGGTGGGTATGTCCAGTTTTGTTAAAGAACCCCAAAAGAAAGCTTATGTCTGTATTTTAAACAGTCGTATACAGTAATTATACTCACACTGTAATGGGACATTAGTCTCCCCCCAGCTGCATCTGTGAAGACTAGAAGCACTTTTGTGTTTTGGGACAGTATTTTACTATACATGGTCTTGACTCAAAAATAATTGAGCTGCTTCAACCCAGACTGACAAGATTCTTCTTTGCTTAGAAACCAGAAATAGAAAATTACAACTCAAGAGCTAATGAGTCACTCAATCATTACATGAAATCAGGCTTTAAAGCAGAAAACATTTTGCAGCCTCAGTATCACTGTTGCCCATGCAGGAATACAAGTTAGTAAAAACAAAATTATTACACAGAAAAGCAGGAAAAGCAAGATAGGCTGTTTTCAACCTAGACATCTGTAATAGCACCAATGAGTATTGCTTGTAGATCTTCTCAGATGAAAAAGATAAAATGGAGCTGTAACAGATTTTCTCCTTCAAAATCTATTCATGTTGCGTTGTGGAGGCTTTCCATGAACAGCTTTAGCTTGTTTCAGCATGAGGGTATCAAATACAGCATGAAGGGAATATTTCGACAGAAGCGGTAGCACAAACTCAAAAAAGAATTTTGGTGGCTAATGAGGGGTGGAGGCTGAAATGCAAGTCTAATGCATTTATTGTTATCACTGTTCTGTGGGATTTATGCAAAAGTGGCAGATGCATACATATGGGCTACTTTTAATAATAAAATTCAAGGCCAGAATAGTACCTTTCACTCAAAAACACAGTAAGTTGAGTTCCTTCATTCTGCTGTTTCTACATTCCGTTAGTTTATTTTACCAATACCCAAACAATGGAATATATTTGCAGTGCTAAGATAACCCTTAGGTGATCTCTGCCATCTTGCTAGAAGATTATCAGCAAAGCAAGTTCCTGCAAAACAAACATAGAAAGTACTGAATTTTCATTCCCTGGCTGAAAGAAAGAATTTCAAACAAGATAATACAAATCAAAAAGAATCTCAGTCTTTTCACAGAAGGTTATATGACGTAGTAATGATATAAGGAGTGTTGAAAAGGAACTGACTAAATGACAGTCATTTATTTTGAAGTTAAAAGAAAATGAAACAATTGGTATTTCCACTTCAAGCACCTCAAGCTAACATTGTCTTTTAAAGCCCTCAAGCCCTGCCACACAGATGCAGAACTGCAAGGTTTTATAACTCAATCAAGACACTTCCGTTCTCTCATTGAAACAAGAAAGGAAAATGGAACTCTGTAGGTGATGCTGAGATGAAAAGTTCAAGAAGGCCATCAGCAAAGTGCCTACTAGTTCCTAAAATTTCCCTTACACATTTCTTTTCAGCTTGCAGAGTATACTCATAGAAAGACTCTCATTAAGCTCAATTGTGCCTGCTCCTCAGCCTGCACGTGGAAGAGAAAAATTTTAAGCAGTCCCCACTCAGGGCAGTAAACTTGCCCTTCTGTTGCCTTTTCCCCCAGCCTGGAAAAGAAACTCTTGATCATTTTAGCAAGGAGGTAATATAAAAGGGGATCTTTATTTTGAAGGTCTTCAGGAGCGGTTATGGAAAGGTGTCCATAAAAGCCCACCCCCTCCAGGGGTGAGTACATATTTATAGCTTTTAGGAAATTAGCATAATTGATTAAAAGCACCAATAAGGAGAACAAGTGGTGATTCAACTCCCCCCCCCAGGTCCAGCCCCTTCTCTGGAGCCCCCCTCTCAGCACCGGCTGTACTTTGTTTATGAAAATGTACCTCAGAGTTGTTCTCGGCCTTGGTTCCCAGGAAGAACCAAGATAGGACAGGGCCTTGCACCCCCCTGGGGCTTAGAGCTCTGGAATTTGTTTTGTCTTTCTGCTTAGGGAAAGGCCATGAAAAAGTACTGGAAAAGCTAGCTATTAATACAATAGGCTACAGAGCTACAAATATATGTGCAAAGAGTACAGAGAACATATAAAAGAAAAAAGGCAGAAACCAAACGGCATCACTTCTTCAGTTGTTCAGGGAATATTTTCAATCTAAGGTACCGTTATGTCAGCCTAGATAGGAAGTACAATCATGAGGATAAAAACATAATATTCCTTGTTAATGTACTAAAGGGAGAAGCTGCACTGCTGCTAAGTGTTAGATAACTCAGTACCTCGCAAGAAATCTTTATTTATCCATTTGTCTAGACAAATCTATAATGATACAGGCATATTTTTTCAGCTTCCAAACAGTTAGGTGATTCTATCCCAACCAGAAGTCCTTTTAATGACCTGGATACATCAAGTTACTTAATATCAAGGACTTCTGAAGATTGTTTCAGAGTGAAAAGCTCCAAAAGAATGATAATGTTACACAGATTCCTGAAATATTAAAAGTCGTTTTGTTCAGAGATAGTATTTCCTTACTTCTGGGTCTGGCAGTTCCTAGGAAAGGAACACCATGGATCATAAATTCCATGAGGCTATAAAAATTTATAAATTGTCTTAGGTTACAATGGTATGTATTCTATCACCATCTTCATGGGATGTTGGGGCTGGGTGGGGCAGTGTTCCTGGCTCATCCCTGATGGCCGTGGGACATGTTCTCTAATGGGCCAGCCGTTAGAGCCAGGTGGGGCACTTTACTTTGCTCATCCCTAATGGCTGCAGTTAATGGGCCATTGAGTCCCACTGATAAACTCCATCATCCCATTGTGAGATGCCCCGCCCAGGATGAGGAACCAATGTATCCCTAACTGAATATAAACTAGAATTTGAAACACTATGTTGAAGGTTGGATTTAGTTCTTTCCCTCAGGAATTTTTCTCCCATGGGTTGCTAAGACACAAATGACTGGGTACTTAAGAGAAACAAAGCACAAGGCTAGAGCCTTTCTCCTTGGCAGGGTGGGGCAAAATTGCCCCTCATGGAAGCAAGGCTTGACAACGCGAGATTTGGAGAGACTGAAAAGCAAGGGCAGGGGGGAGGTCACGCTCTCTTGCTCAAGACCCTCAGAGCTGGACGGTTGGAGCTGCTGTCTGCTGAACCCACGGCCCCCTGAGAAGCCAGCGCGGAGCTGCCGGTCTGTCTGCTGTGAGTCTTTTTTCCTCCCTGCCCATCGGAAGCTGCCTGCCACCAGCCTGTCTCTCCCCCCCGCTCCTCCTCGCCACTCCGAGTTTCCTCGCTACATTGTGGCGGGGTTTCCCCCCTGCACGTCGAAACCTCTTGCCGTCCCAGCTCCCTGTGTCCGGGGATCCTGCTGTGGCGCCGACACCAGTTGCCCCCCGAGGGTCTGTGGAGCAAGGGCTCTCCTCCATCCTTCCCTGCCTCGGGCACCGACATTGCCGTGTGCTACCTGAGCTCACGCCGGAGCGCCCCCTGCAGCCACCGGGGAATCATCACACCCAGAGCGCCCCTGCAGGCTGTGACTGGAACTGCACCAAAGGGAAAAGGTGCCTGGAAGCCGAGCAGGCTGCCACTGGGTTTCTGGTTCTGTTTGTTGGTTAACGTTATAGTTGTTGTTATTTGTTATCCTTTGTTTTAGATAGTAGTAAAGAACTGTTATTCCTATTCCCATATCTTTGCCTGAGAGCCTCTTGATTTCAAATTCATAATAATTCGGAGGGAGAGGGGTTACAGTTTCCCATTCCAAGGGAGGTTCCTGCCTTCCTTAACAGACACCTGTCCTTCAAACCAGGACACACCACAAGTCAGCTTTCCCACTGGATTCCCAGAGGAAGACCAGACCCTTCTACACCACCACTGAACCTTCAGAGGAGAACTACACCTTTCCACAGGATCACTGCTTCAACAGAACCACATCTAGCACTCCCAGAGAACTGCAACCACCTTCTAAGTGGACTACTACCAACACCCTGACCGACAGGGTGTCAGGTTGTATTCTGACTCTGTCACTGTTTTTGTATTATTGCATTTTTCTATTAAATTGTAGTTCTGACTTTGAGTCTCTCACTGATTTGCTTTCAAACTACCACATAAATAAAGGAAATTTAAAATTTTGCATGAAATTTCTTGTTCCACTGCAATAACTTTCATGACTTTATTTCAAATGATAAGAATCTTTAATTATACAGATTAAAACCCATGATACCCATTAACTGCGGATGTAAAGGACAGAGAAATAGGTTTAAGGAAACAGCATGGACAGATCACATAATGAATTCTGTCATTGTTACCTATTCAATGCTGATACAAACACAGTTAGATCTTGAAAGCACTGAATAATAAATAGGCTTGAGAAAATATGTCACACGGTTGGACATGAAGAAATCAGGCACTCAGGTCAGGTCCACCAAGGCTGGGCAGGAGAGCAGAAGAGCGCCCCGCCCTCTTTATTCTTACATTTATATATCTTGTCACAGACAGCTATGGATTGGACAGTGAGGTTACCACCTCTCCAACTCCATAGGTAAGGAACACAGTCCATCAACCTTCTCTGCCTTCAGGAAAGGAATGACAAACAATACTAAAGGTACAAACAATCCTTGGCCAGCTAGCAAAACATTGACTATGTTTACATAAAATCTATGAGAACCTTTTCTACTAAGTATCAACACAGCACACTAAAAATTCAGGGGGACATCTCACCCTTTTTCCTTAAAAAAAAGAAAAAAAGCAAAAAAGAAGAATGAACAATGTTCATCCTATGTTTGTGGAAGGACCATCGGAGTGAACACTCTCATCATCTGAGTCATCACTCAATGGTCCACCCACTTGATCACTTTCATTCTGGTCACGGCTTCTACCCTGCTTGTCGGCCGAATTTTTCCTCTGTGGTCGCAGGTCAGGACGGACACACCTCGCAGGTACCCAGCCCACCCCAGTATCTGTGGATACACAAGCATACCCGCGCCCCGACGCGATAGGTCGTATTGTTTGGTTACTAAATTCTTCACCCGAACCTTCGCTCGAGGCTACCGTGCCTCGTCCAAATCCTGCAACGAGAGATGGTGGTTCAAAATGACAGGATTATTTTAGTTCTGCGGTACCGTAAGGTGATTGATGGTATACAAAGCTTTTGCCAACCGACTGTGCGGGGTTTCACCCTGCATTCCCCGTTTTTGTTTTTGAAGCATCTGCTTCAGAGTGCCATGAGCACACTCTACAATAGCTTGACCAGTCGGAGAATGAGGAATACCAAACTTGTGTGACACATCCCACAACTGCAGGAACTGCCTCACCTCTTTCGAGACGTAAGCAGGACCATTGTCGGTCTTCACGGTAGAAGGTATGCCTAGAACGGCAAAGGCCTGCCTCCAGTGGGCAATGACATCATGGCCCTTCTCTCCAGTGTGAGCGGTAGCCCACATGGCAGAGGAGAAGGTGTCCACCGTGACGTGCACATACTTGAGCCGGCCAAATTCGGCAACTTGGGTTACATCAGTCTGCCAAATCTCCAAGGCCCTAAGGCCCCTGGGGTTTACCCCCGCCGGCAAAGGCCCTGCCAATGCATGACAGTCGTCACATGATTCGACAATGTCACGGGCCTCAGTTGGCGTCAACTGAAACTGCTTCTGCAGTGTATGTGCGTTCTGATGGAAAAAACCGTGCGATGCCTTGGCCTGGGCGAGTGTATCAGGCTGAGGTGCTACCCACACTGGGTTAGCCAACTTGTCAGCCCTCGCGTTACCTTCCGCTATGAACCCTGGCAAATCGGTATGACTCCTTACATGCAGAACATAGTAGGGATGAACCCGCTCCTGAATGACACACCACAGGGTCTTCAGCAAATGAAACAGATCAACATTGTCAACCTTCTTCAAAACAGAATAACTCACTTTCCTATGTCAGCCACATAGGCAGAATCCATGACCAGATTGAAAGGTTGCTGGGAAAATCTTTGAAATGCCATAAGAGCAGCCCTCAATTCAACCAATTGGGCTGAGCCAACCTCATGGCCTTCCAGAACCTGCCACTCAGATCCATCCCTCCAAGTAACAATGGCCTTTCCGGTTCTGCCCGAACCCTCAGTAAAGACTGTTGGTCCTTGCACTGGCTCCTGACTGTGTTTGAGTCTCAGAGAAATCTCTGTGAGTTTTGCCACTTGTAGCAACTGGTGGCTGGGTAGATGATACGTGATCTGCCCTGAAAAATTTTCTAGAGCACTTTGCAGTGAAGAAGCTCCATTCAAAATCTTCCCGCTATTAGTAGCACAATTTTTGCGGGATCACACCCATCAATTTTCAAACACCGTTGTTGGCATTTGACTATCAAGCGAGCGATCAGCTCGAACAATGCAGTTGCCGTCTTCTGCGGCTGATGGGGCAAGAAGACCCATTCAAGCACATGCAAAGAATCAGACCATTTGTCACTCCATTGGCCAATGATACCTGTGGGATGTAAATCTGGCGTGGTGATGAACACACTTGTGAAGGGCTTCTAGTCTGTCTTTAAGAAGGGACCACTGTTCTTGACAGATTGGTTTGTCCGACAGCCACCGTATAGGAGGCGTAAGACACACTGTGCCCTTCAGTGCCGTGGCCCCAAGTGAAAATCTGTCCCGATGCACACCCCCCATGCAGCCATGACATCCCTCCCCCAGAGGTTAAAACCAGTCTCAGTAACATGAGGCCTAATCACGGCCGTCTGTCCCTCTGAGTTCGTTATTACCACTGGCTTCTGGCTCACGCAGCAGCGCTTCGTCCCTCCCAATCCCGCTACAGATGCCCCCACTGGGTCCAATGGCCACTGCAGAGGCCAAGCGGCTAGGGAGAGAATTGTGACGTCCGCACCGCTGTCAAGAAGCCCACAGAGAGAGATCTTTGACGGTGTAGCATCAGGAATGGACAATGTGCATTGCATCTCAGGACGTTGTTCGGTCATGACAGCAGTCTAGAGAACCTGAGGTGGTCCTGTGGACCCAAAGCAGCTGTCTCCTCGTGACCTTGGTTCTGTCCTGTGAACAGAAAACTCAAAAGGGACAAGTTGAGCAATTCATGTTTTTTCAGGAATTATGACTGAGGGGGTGGGTATGGAAACCATGGCAAAGATGCGTCCTGTATAATCCACATCAATGAGTCCCAGATGCACAATGACACCCTGAAAGGTGGCACTAGCTCTCCCCAATTGGAAAGCACTCATGCCACTGCCCAAGGGACCAAAAGCATCTAAGGGGACTTTGTGCACTGCATGAGTCTAAGACTACTGTTGCTGCCGTGGTGACATCCACCCCTGCTGAGCCACTGGTGGTGGCTGCGAGCAGGCCCAACAGACCTCCATCAGCTCTAGGGTTTGGAGAGACATTTGTGTCTGAGCACGTCTCCCCTGCGTGCTCTGCCACCCATTTCCTGAGCTCAATGAAAACTGACACTTGACAGGAGCTGCAGCTTTGCACTCCATTGCAGTGTGGTTTGGTTTTCCACACTTCGGACAGAGAAACGTGACAATCCTGCCTTTCTGCACTTTTTTTCTTGGTTTCTTTCTATCTTTAGCATTCCTTTGCTTCCACTGCCCACCTTGCGGCCCTGACCTGGCTGGCTGCGGGGCAGTAGCCAGGGCAACCATCTTACGACCGGCGGTGCCCACATTTTTGGAGGCTTCATGCATCTGCATTACCGAATTTTGACCAGCACCGAGAAAAACAAGAAAATTCTGCAACCCTTGTGATTCTGCAGCATCTGCTGTATCCTGTCCCTTGCTTATCACAGGGACCTGAGCTGGCACGGGGCTCTGAGATCTGCTGGCACACGGCTCACGGTGACGGGCTTTAGGACAATCATAAATTTCCTCTGCTTTCGCCTTATCTCTGGCGCGTGCCGTCACCCTGCACCCTGGCAGGGTCCAGAGGCCACTGAACACAGACCCGCTGTCCCGGGATCTGTGGTCCCGGGGCGGCTGCGGCTTCTTCGCCGTTTTTTCAGCTTTTATTTGTTTACGATGTCCCTCGGGCAAAACTGCTGAGTCATCGCTGCAGGAGCCCGCGCTGTCCACCACTGAAGGGCGGGGCGAGGCCCGGCCCCTTTTCCCCCGGCCCTGCGCGGGGGGAAAAGGGGCCGCTGGGAGCGGCGGCTCCTCTAGAGCGGCTGCGCAGTGCCGCGCCAAAGCAAAGGATCCGGACGGGGGCGGGCGGGGGTTGGCCGCGCCACCCGGCCGGGAGCGGGGGTGGAAAAAAACGCGCGTTCTGCCGCGTCCGGCGCCGGCGGCAGGGTCCCGGCGGCGCCTCCCGCCCCGGAGCTCGGCTCAGCGGCTGCCTGAGCGCTGCCGCGCCTGCGCGCCTCAGGCGGCGGGCGGCTCGGGGATCGGAGTGGTTCCCCCGCCGCTGCGGGAGGGGGGGAGCGAGCCGTGCCCTTGCCCGGCTCTTCGCCGGCTACGTCATCAGCTTCAGACAGCGATTTGATTTCTGCCCCCACCGCGCCAGGGGGGCCACCAACAAGAACGCCGCAACTAGGGCATTCCACTGTGCAGGCTTTCCAATTCTCCTGTTTGCCTAGCACAGGAAAGGCGCAGGGAGGGCGCATTTCTTGCTGCCCCGTCTCCCCCGCCGCGCGGGGTGGCGGTGACACCCGCTCCGCCGGTTTCCCGGAGCCGAGAAGGGGACTTTGCAAAGCCAATCTCTCAATGGAAATCAGGGGGCTACCAAGCCAAACGCTCTCTGGGGGGGGGAGAGGAGGGGGGCGTTTCCTCCCTCACAGTCTGGGCTAGGGGTTTTGGGCTCAGATGCTGGTTCCGAGCCACGCTCTTCTTCCTTCACCCCCCCAATCAGCTCGGAGATTCCTCCGAGCGAGCTGGCAGGCATAATTCTGCCAGCGGGGCTCTCCTGATTTTGGATAACAGAATTCACCTGTCTCCAAGTTACTAGTAATTTAGCCATCGTTTCACTATATGTCTCCAACAGCAGACCTTTCAATTCTTTTCCCATGACCATCCATGTCTTTTTAGACAGGAATTTGTCTTCATCAGGGAAAAACCCCATCGCCTTGGTCCAAAAATATAATAGCTCTAAATCTGACCTGCAAAAATTCCTGTTCTCGCTTTCTAAGAATATTTTGAGAACTTCCAATGCCAAAGCGTCGCTCGGGGACATCTTAGAGACGCCCATAATTAATTTTTAAAACTTTTTTCACCTGAGCTTTACCTGAGCTTTGTTGCAGGTCCCTGTTCGGGCCACCAGATGTCGCACGGTTGGACACGAAGAAATCAGGCACTCAGGTCAGGTCCACCAAGGCTGGGCAGGAGAGCAGAAGAGCGCCCCGCCCTCTTTATTCTTACATTTATATATCTTGTCACAGACAGCTATGGATTGGACAGTGAGGTTACCACCTCTCCAACTCCATAGGTAAGGAACACAGTCCATCAACCTTCCCCGCCCTTGGGAAAGGAATGATAAACAATACTAAAGGTACAAACAATCCTTGGCCAGTTAGCAAAACATTGACTATGTTTACATAAAATCTATGAGAACCTTTTCTACTAAGTATCAACACAGCACACTAAAAATTCAGGGCGACAAAAATATAAAGCAAAAGCATAAGGGATACTCAGAAAAAAAAAAAAGAAGAGACAAGAAATATATTATGGCTGCCAAATTTGAAGTAAAAATAAAAAGTAAACAAAGTTATTTAGTCTGGATTTTTTTTCTATGATGAGAATTTTTAAATAGTCAGTTATATTTTTAAAAATATTGTGATTGTGAAGTAGGAACCCATAAAAAGAGAGGATGAAAACAAGCAATATGGGAAACGAAGACAGGAGAACCTCTGAGCAAGTTGTGGAAAACTCCTCTGTCTCTCCTGGAGGACTAGAAAACAAGGCTGCTTTTCTGCTCCCTTTTATTTAGTTTGGCAGCACACAAGTATGTCTAGTGTGACTGGAGTGGTCTAGGGTCTTATTATTAGCATCTGTCCACGTGACACATCTACTATTAAAAGGTCATTCCAGCCTCTCAAACAGGAAGATTAAGGTGCTGTACTTGGAAGAATATGTCACTCTTCTTTGCCTGTGTGTTTTATTTTTCCTCTTCTCCCTTGGCTACCAACTAGGACTGCCGTTTTCCTGTTGCAGTCACCCAGCACAAATGCAGAATGATGGCTCACATTGTTACTCATGATAGACCACAACCCGATCTTCCTGACCACACAGGTCAATAAAGACAATTTGCATAAAGAATTACAGCATCAGAAGCAGCTAGCCTGTACTGAACTACCACCTCCATGTGATTTTTATCTAGTTTTTCCTTTAGAAACAGAACAAGTCACTCACTACATAAGAAAACTTGACTATCCTGAATTCAAAGGCATTGCGTGTCAAAACAGCACTTTTTTGAACTCTTGCTCGCTATCTGCCAGGGGGTGAGAGAAGCAAGACACCGACTCAATGTGAGTGATAAGTCAAGCTCGGTTTATTAGTACACAGCTTCAGCTTATATAGTATCTTGATTAATCATGCCTACTTGTCACTACTTCATTGGTTAATCTCAAAAGTTACAATTTACATACAGTTCCTTCTGTTTACATTCTTCTCCTCATTCTTCTCAACCACAAGTTCCTCCTAGGGACATTCCACGGAACTCAAGGACACCCTGCCCTTGAGTTCCTGCAACATCAGCAAGGCCTATGCCTGCCTTACTACTCGTCTCAGTTAAACTGGGCTTTGCTCGCACAGGCCCTCCAACGGCCCATG
The DNA here is from genome assembly GCA_034509425.1 of Eopsaltria australis. Taxonomy (NCBI): domain Eukaryota; kingdom Metazoa; phylum Chordata; class Aves; order Passeriformes; family Petroicidae; genus Eopsaltria; species Eopsaltria australis. The sequence goes on from JAVTVJ010000423.1 coordinate 93,600, forward strand.
GCCCTGTTCGTGGAGCCATTCTCCAACAGCTATCAAATTCTTCTGCAGTGTACAATTGAAATTTCCACAGTTCTAGGGTTCTCAGTCAAATTGTTTCAGCTGTTCATCTTAAGAGCCACCCACTCATGAGTAAAAATGACTACTAAAGAAATAAAATCCTGACAGGAAATTAATGAAATTCATAACTCCGAGCACAAAACTAATGCTTTATTTTCAAGAGTAGCAATTTTTTTCATTTACTACTTTACTCTTCCTCCATTAAATAATATTAATTATGCTGTTTATCTATAGAACTGCTTCATTCTCTGTTACTCAGAACTTGCAGTTGTCCTTGGATTTGCAATGAAGAGGAGTGTTTTTCAGCAGGAATGTATTTTTCCATATGACTTAGAAGTTGCATAGAAAACAATGAAGCAGGCAGGAATCTGCCTGTATTTAATTATGTCTACCAATCTGTTAGTCATACAGCATTCCTCTTCAATTGCATTCATTGTATTATTTTATTGTGTTTGATGCTGTTAGGTTTCTGAACAGTAAGTGCCATACATAGTGTTGCCCATGGCACAAGTCTGCTGTGCAGTATTCAGGTCTCCCTGCACTAATCAGGTCAGCAGATTTGAACTTGTCCTGCACCACAAATGGAAAAAAAAAAGACATTGAAAACTAACCTTTCTAGTTCTGTTCATATACAGGAAAATAGTTGTGTCCCATAAGAAATGATCCCCCTCAAACAATTGATTCTGTGTGCAAAATGTCTTGCTATGCTAAATCCTTATTGGGGTAAAAAAAAAAAAGTAATCAAAAAAAAACGAAGGAAGGATTTATTTCAAAGCCTGCTAGTGATACTTGCAAAAAGCCTTTATGAGTCAGAATGCAAAGTTTGCTTCATGGTGGCTTAATTTGCCAGCCAAGAGGTGCTGTCAAGCTCTGCTAATCAAAAGACTGAAATGGAGCTTTTGGGATCAGGCTGATCCTATTTCTCAGAAGTTGAGAGAATTTAGTTGAGTTGACAGATCAGCTTTAAAATCTTTCTTCCAAAATACAGTTAGTTTTGTCCCTTTGCCACTCCAGCAGAGTGAAATCTCAGCACAGTGCAAGACAAATTATACATGCAAATGCCTATTAATAAGACAGACAGTTAGGTGTGTCTCTTTCACAGTTCAGGGAAATTGCCATGGTTTCCAAGGGCCTTACGGACTTCAGAAGCCTATTGCTGAAAATATCGTTTTCTAGTTATTTAAAGGTTAGATGACAAATCAGTGAGACAGTTGGCTGTATGAAGAATAATTTTTTTTCAAACAGATGTCTTCTAATGCAATGATTTTATTATCGTCTAATATAATTTTTTGATGTCTTGTTTAGAAAGTTAAAAATATCACATATCTCTCCTCTTACTTGCTCTCTCATGTAATCACATGTAAATGTCCTTCAAAACACTCCTAGTGTATGCATTAAATTACACTTCATGCTCTTCATAATTCATGACTACCAGTTGTGATGTGTTCCTTAGAGTGCCCTTTGTGTCCTCAACAGTGTAAAGTAGTCAAATTGGCACTAGCAGTTCTAATAACATAGTCTACAGGGGAATATATGCAAAACAGAAATGCACCTATAACTATGCTAAACTGGTAGAATCACAGGCTGGTTGAAGTTGGAAGGGACCTGGGGGGGGGCACCTGATCCAGCACCCTACTCAATCAGGGCCACCTAGAGCCGGTTGCACAGGACCATCTCCAGATGGCTTTTGAATATCTCCAAGGATGGAGACTGCACAACCCCTCTGGGCAACCTGTGCCAGTGCTCAGTCATCCTCACAGTAAAGAACTGTTTCCTGATGTTCAGAGGGAATATCCTGTGTTTCAGTTTGCCTCTGATCTTGTCACCAGCAAAGAAAAAAACTCTGTTTTCACCTCTTTACATCCTTTCATTGTGAACAATTTCCCTTGTACTGCCTTTTCTTCAGTCTGAACAGCCTCAGCCTTTCCCTTGTAGGAGAGATGCTCCAGTCCTTTAATCATAGTGACCCTTCACTGGATTGTCCCCAGTATGTCCATATCTCTTTCCTACTGAGAAGCCCAGAGCTGGACACAACACTCCAATCTGTGTCCTCACCATTGCTGAGCAGCGGAGAAACATGCCCAAATCAAACATACAGCATCATTTTCTGAAGGTGTTTTGCTACTTCCACATCTCAGGACCAGCATTTCCAAATTTCTTTTTCAATTACTGTACTAGATATACTAACAGCAATTAATTTAATAAAACAGACTGTGTGGTATATTCAGCTATTCCATGCAACTGTGTGTATGTACACATCTATGTTTCCTACTGAAAAGAGATATTCAGAAGGCCCCAGTTACATAACCTTTAATATTATTTTATGCAGAGTCTCAGCTTGCTCTGTGTTACCATAGCTTTTGTTAAATAATTCAGTGCTGTACTTTTAACCGTTTGAACTTTTATTTACGCTATTAGGTTCTCATCTGACAGACAGCTATTGTCCTTGTAAATCTCTTCCTATCTGGAGAAGTAATTTTGTTTCCTTACCCAGTGGTCATGCCAACCATGCATATAATTTCCCTTGACTCCTCTCTCCTTATCTAAAAACATTTTTCTTGACATGTACCTCTTGGATTTCCTAATTTCAGAGAAGATTCATGCCAGTAACTATTTAAATCATCTGCAAATACATCCATTCTCCAGCACCTGTTTCTATTTAACCATGCTTCTTGAACTTCAAGGAATGGTCTTCAAGAGATCTACAAGATGTTTTTATCTGCTGATCTGTAAAATCATGTACTAACTTGAGTTAGAATATCTTCTCTTTTTCACTTGCATTACTCTGAGCAATTCTTGCACACAGTTTTAAAAGGGTAGTAAGATTAACATGTAAACAAATGAGTAAATTAATATATGTCTTGTGTAAAATGAAAGCTTAACGCTTTCCACAAGCAACAACCAAACCTGTGAGCGTTATGCAATTCTCAGAAAGAAAGTGATATGAAAAACAAACAACACCAGGGCTGTTTTTCTTTGGGGACTGTTGTCAGGCATCTATGTCAATAAATAAATGCCCAGGAAAATGGTCATATGTACTTGAATGTAACCATGCTCAAATGATGAGTCAGGGTTTCAAGATCTTCCTGCCATTTGCAAACATCTAAGCTGACAGGACCCTTCAGAACCCTCAAAAATGCTTTACTGGTTCTTATCGCATTTAGATCAATAAGATAAAATTTCATTGGCAATGTTTCAGTAAATATAGCAATGGGTAAAACTGGATTTTTATATATTTCAGAATACAGCTGTTAATATTTTCTTTTTAAATACATACTGCTTCAACCTCTCAGTGGTGAACTGATGTTCTTTATTACATCAGTTTTATATGTTATAAATGTCTGATGGAACACAAAATCTGGATATATTCAAGAGAATACAGTCTTACTAGCAATTTATTCAGGACCTTGCAAGTATACATAGGGTTCATCCTCTTATCAGAAAATTCCCTGTTATCAAAACGATTCTATTCAGATGTTTGTTACTTTGCTTTGTTTATATTAATAAAATAACATTAAAAAGTCACTTATTTTTAATATTATAATAAATTCTGCCGCGAAACGATCAGGCAGGATGTGAATGTTAAATAGAGGCAGCATACAGAGATTTTATATTACTACTGCCTTTACTTTTAAAAGTTAACTACTTTGGTAATGAAATAGTTCAATGAAGCATTCATTTGAAATACAAAAGATTAAAACCACCAGAATAATTAATACAGCTACTTGTTATGAGAAAATAATGGAAATAGGACCAACGAGGAGATGATGTTTTGCTCCTTCATAACTAGAACTGAATTGCCAGTCAGGACTTAGGAGGACCTAAGCACAACAAATACAGGAAAGGAAAGGTAAAGCTACCAAACTTCCAGAACTGACTACAAAAGAAAAAGAAGTAACTTTGATCCTAAAAGTAAGTCATATGGAAATCTAAGGAAAAGTGAGCAAGCAGTAAAAATTAAATACAGTATTAGTTTTAATAAATTAAATGTGTGGTAAAATATTCTCAAATATTTTTCATATATTTCTGTAACTAATAGGTGATAGCAACAAATAGTTACTGCAAGGCATGAACTACTTTTTATATTAAATAATGTAGAGTGTAGGAGTACAAGCATGGTGACAGCAGGGACACTGAAAGTTTGGGCAGGATGATGCTGGTGGACCCAGGGCTATAAAAACTCTCCAGCAGTCAGCTACTGGTTATTGAATGAATATAACCTTGGGAACTGTGCAAAACCTGCATTAAGCTTCACAAAACTCAGGGATATCCAGCATATTTAGACCACAACATATATTGCAAACCCAGATGTGATGCCACATTGCAGATTAATGAAGAAAAAGCAAGGTGTAGCCAATATATGAAAATGAGCCCTGGAGTGAGAAAAAAGCCATCAACATTGGTATCATGGTCATCCAATGAAAAGACCTGGGATGCTGATACCTTGCTGATAACACTGTTAAGACTTAAATTAGATGAACAATTAAGTTTTTCTTTACTTCACCTGTCAGGTCCTCCCTTTTTTTCCCACAAAAAGATTAGGAGTTGTCAGAGACTGAAAATAGTTCATGCCTCAAACATTGATATAAAGTTTTGATCAGAGAAGCTTCCCTGAAGATACCTGACTGGGACTTTGGACTGAGCTAAACTGCTGAGATTAGATAAAGGGAAAAACCCTATTGTTCAATCCTCAGCCTGAGGGAAAGGAATGCATCCACAAAAGCTGAAGCCGACAGCTGTACTGAGAATCATTTCTGGCTGAGTTTGGGGTGGGGGGCAAAGCACAGCTCACAGAAGCCACGTTTACACAGCCCTCCCCCAGCTGAAGGGGAGAGGAGGATGGCGTAACCTCTGATCAGAGGCAATACACACGCATCCTCCATTACACAAACTGGCCCAGCTGTGAAGCCCCCCCAACCCCACAAGCCACATCCACGGGACTCTCACGTGAGAGGCAGCTGAGGGGGAGTCACAATCTATCACAGACCCCCCAAAGTGCTCCCCAGACGCCTTGCACCACAGGACTGCACGTGATGCAAGCAGAGTCTGCTGCTAGAGGCTGCCCCCTCCCCCAGGGGGACAAGCCTGGACATTTCCACCTGGCCTGAGTGTATATTAACCCATGGCACTCCGTGCTTTTCGGGGGGATTTCCACCACCGAGACTACCCGAAGAGGACATCAGAACACCAGCGGGACCCACGGAGTGGTGATACTTCTTTGTCCCTGTCCCTCTCTGTCCCCCCCATCTTTCTCCCTACTCTCTCTTTTCTCTCTTTTCTTCTCTCTCTTATTTCTCCCTACTCCCTCTTTTCTCTCTCTTCCTCTCTCTCTCTCTCTCTCTCTCTCATATTTACTATCAAATAAAACCCATACTATTGATTGGCATATGGTCTCGCTTGTACCTTAATTCGGGCAGAGGTATCTCTAAAGAACTTTAATAATTAGATCGTAACAGGAGTGTAATAAGTTGGTGAGAGTGTGAGCACCTATTCAGTAAATCAGATCCAATGAATTGGGATCAGATTCAGACAGTTTGAGGTTGCAAAGGGGTGAATGACTGGAAGAAAGAAAAATTGCAGCAATGCACCATCACATGTTAAAAGGAAGAAAAGCAATAACTTTGTCAATGAATAACTTTTATTAGTTATATAAATATATTTCAAAGAATTTTTTATAATCTCCCTATATTAAGGGAGAAGACATTGTTATATAGTGTCAAAGTAAAAAGTACCATTTTCTTCAAGATCTGGAGAACAGAAGAACATCAGGCCTTATAACAACATTCAAAAACTAAGATACAAATGATGAAGCAGTCTATAAGAAACAGAGAGGTGATAATATAATTCATGCCATTTTTCTGACAGTCATCCTCACAGACTGCTCTGCCAACCACCAAGAATAACAACAGTCACCTAGCAAGAAGAAATGATTACAGGCGGAGAAAGATAAGGACAAAGAGTTTGTTCCTTTGCTGGGATGCCTGACTCAAATGCTGAATATTTATGTTATCACTGCAGTCCACATACTTCAAATGCAATGCATAAATTATATTGTGTGATACTAAAAAATAAATTGCATTTTCTTTGAAGTTAGCTTTTCTGGACACAATAAGGCAAATTATGGTTTAATAATTGATGTCTTTGTTGCTGTCTTTTCTAATCCTGCAAGTGATTAAAGGGAGCAGTGACTTAAAGTTCTGATTTTGATTAATCTCTCTTGCCTGTGGAAAAGAAATTACAGCATGAGAGAAAACACACCAATTCAGGTAGCTGCTGTCACAAGCTGCATGTTAGAAGGCATCATCCAGTGCTAAAAGGCTAAAAACACCAAATATACTTTAAAGGTGCATGTCAGTCTGCTATTGCCCAAGATTCTGAATACGTGTGTTGCTAATAGGCACTCCCAAGATAATTAGAGAAAGCCCCACAAGCATTTCCTTGCAATTTTTGCTGTAACAGATCATAAGATACTTCTCTTTTTTCTCTGGGAGGCAGCAGAAATTACTTACAAGCTTTCAGAATAAACCCTGTGTGATCCCTTTACTTCCAAAGATTCTTAAGTCTTTGCTCAACTTTTCCCCAAGCAATTCCCCATTTTCAGAACCTTGTCAGAGTACTGACAGGATGAAACATAGCAGTTCACTTAGACATTCCTTGTTTCCCATAAGCTATGTGAAGACAGCAGTATAATTCATGTTTTTTGACAGCCTGAAATGTTGCAGCAGTTGGCTAAGCTGAAGCTCCACTGTGTCTGGAGATGACTAAAAGGAAAGGAAAAAGTTCTGAAGAATTTACTTCCATTGAAACATCCTCCACTATTGATCTCTCCTGCCATATTTTAAGTCTGTCTGCACCCAAAATTTTATAAAAACCTTTTGGGCTCATTCAGTGTTTCTTGACCCTTAAATATTTTTCAGGGAAAAAAGAAAATATGAGTAATCAGAAGGTTGTAATTAAGCATGATCTATCGTTAACATGATAGATTGGTGAAGCTTAATGCAGGTTCTGCACAGTCAAGATAACCAATAGAAACAAAGGCCCAAAGTAAGCAAAATTCATCCTGGTACAGCTGTCTCATTCCTTTGCTAGTGATGTGCTGGAGCCCTGTGCAGTAGTGCTTTCCAGTAACCAGATAGCTGGGGTACCCCTTGGATTGCTGAGTGACCAAGGATGGATCTTTATAGGAAGCCCTGAGAGGCTGAAGAGTCCTGCTACATTCAAACATTGCAGGAAAACTCAGAGAAGCTTGAATGTGACCTCTAGGCCTAACACCAACCAGTCCAAAGCAGAAAACTGGTATTTATAATTTCTGAAATCTCTGGCCATCTGTTCTCTAAAGCTTTACAATAATTATATTCTGCCCAAATCTAAGCAACAAGGCCAGTTTTCTAGCTGATTTATAATCCCACTCCCTGAAATTACTACAATATATTAGGAAAGTTGTCTTCATAAAAATGGGGGTGGGAACACTTTCTCTTTTAAATCGCTACATCTAAAATCTGGAATGTGCCCATCTTTGTTTATGTTGTTTGATACGTATGAAACCAAACCTCTAATGAATGTCATTTTGTATTGGGTCTGACTGGGGCAATGCTCACAGCCCTTACAGTGCTGTGCTTTGTATTGGTAGCTGGTGTTGATAACAGAGCAGTGTTTTGGCTACTGCCAAGCAGTGCTGTCCCTCTGACATTCCTTCACCCACTGAAGGGGATGGGGGTGGGCAAGATCCTGGGAGGGGACACCAGCAGGCCAGCTGACCCCAGTCAGCCAAAGGGATATTCCATACCATATGACATCAGCTCAGATATATAAGGGAAGGAAGAGAGGAGGAGGAGGAGGCACTCAGGAGTCCATCCATGTTTCCCTTCTTGAGCAACCATTACGCGTGCTGAAGCCCTGCTTCCCAGAAAGTGTCCGGACATCACTACTGATGGGAAGTAGAGATTGATTGTTTTCCCCTCTGCTCTTGCGCGCGCAACTCTCAGCTTGCTTGTTCTATTTTTTTCCCGCTGTAATAAAACTGCCTTTTCTTACCCTGGTAGTTTTTTCAATATTATTCTCTCCCCTCTCCCAGTGGGAGAGGGAGTGATAGAGTGACTGAGTGGGCACCTGGCACCTAGCCAGGGTCAACCCACGACACATTTAATGCCTGAAGTTTCCTGATATTGCACTGGTAGAAATATTTAAATTCCAGTTTTTTGGATAACTGAAGCTTGCCTTAAACACACTCCACAACATTCATTTTGGTCTGAAGAAAACAATAATTTTCCTCTTTTTTGAATTCACAGTGATGCAAAGCTAGAATGCCTTCCTGTGCCAGTCACAACTTGTTTTGTGGTTAGTGGAAAATGAAGTAATGCCTTTAAAATGACTAACAGCTGGTGATGGAAGCTTCATCCAGGAAATTCTGAACACTTGCAGTTTTTCTTTGCCCTAGAGTACTGACCGTTTCTGTACTGAAATATTTATCTACCCACTGATGGGCAAAACACATTCGCTTTGCCTAGTCCCTTGGATTTCTTCAGTTCTTCTGTCACCATGGATGATAACCTAATCCATGAATAATAGCATTAACCCAGAAAACTAATTAATGCAATTGATAAATTATTTCTCAAATAGTTCTTGCTATGCTCAGCATAAAGGGTAACTGTTCCCCTTCACTTGTCCACAATCCTGTTTTCTTTAGCAAGCTTGGAAAATAATGCCCGTTGTATTTTCTTTTGCTGCACTCCATGCAATTTGTATTTGTATGTGGGAACAGGAGAAGTAGCTTTGAATAATGCAAGTTCAAATGCCCAGGAGTTCTCCACAGAGGCATTCCCCTACTCAACTTACCAGAGAACTAGCACAGCACAATATCTGGCAGCACTGGATCCTAAAATATCCTTCATGGCTCACTGCAATTCATTTGTTGTACATGAAGATTCAATTCTGGCATGTATCACTGAAAGTAGTTTTAGACTTAATTTCTCAGGGGTTGAATTCCATAGAAACGCAGTTAAAAAGCATTTTCTGCCCTTAATATTAAGGAAGTCCCTTAGCAGGCCAGTCTCACAGCACAAAATTCACTTAAATACTCGATTGAATACATGGTAGTAGATTTATGGATGTAAATAGCCTTTAGTTTTTATCAGAAATACCAACACAGGCATTAAGAACAGTAGCGTTGGGTCCTCTAGGTATATCAAACGTGGTATTTTAACTGAAGTGCAGGAAGCAAGGAATAATAGCATGATGTCCTGGGTTAGTCAGGAGGAGTAAAAATCTAGGAAGTGACCTATGCTGCAGGAAGTGATACAACTTCCTTCCTGAGAGAGAGAGCCAATAACCAGGTAGCTTTAAGGATTGATAGTTAGGTAAACCAATTATAAGTTGATCTGCCTTTGAGGAAAAAAATCATATATAAGCAAAGAACCTCTGAGCCTCTTCATCTTTTGGCCTGCTGCTATGTAGAGAGGAGCATCTCCCTGCTTCTCTCCCTGGTAAGGCCCCCTCTCCTTCCAAAGGAGGGAGGGGGGTGGGAAGGGAGGTTTAGAGTGGCCGTGCAGCTGCAGCTGGGCATGGGAGAGGAACCAGCCTGGACTCTCGGCAGATACAGTTCAGCCGACATGTCAGCTACACTAGACAGGTCCAGGCCCCTGCTCCGGGCCAGGCAAGGACCGGGCCGGACTCCATCCAGTTTGGGCCAAGCCCTGCCCTGTCACCCTGGGCCCAGACGGCCCTACCAGGCCAAGTCAGGTTCGCAGAGCCAGGCCACAGAGACTTTGAGAGCTTCTGCCATCTGGTTCAGACTTTTCAAACAGCCCGGCAGAGACCACATGATTGTCACAATGCCGGGAGAGAGAGAGAGAGATTAACTCTATCCATGCCTGGACTAAACTTACAGACATTCATCCTTCCTTGCAGGGAGAGAGAGGAATGAGTGAGGACATCTACATAAATGCAGCATAGAGACATTACAGTCAGTGAGGAAAGAAGAACCGATGCCTAGAGGGAGGTGTATGAGAAGTGCTTCGAGAGTGAAGCTGAAAATTCTTTTGGGGAACCATGGTTGGGGACTGAGCTAATAAATTCCCTGTAATATATGAAGAAACAGTCCAAAGGGGGGATGTGAGGTTCTAATTGCAGCCAGTGAACTGAAAAACCTGGCTAATGACAAGTAGGTGTTGAAATAAGTACAGCCTGATGAGAAACTTGAACCAAGAGAGAGAGGAGAGGCTGTGACCCAAAGCCCTGGTCCCGGGGGGAATGCCAGAGAACTTATGTTGTCAGGAGAACCTGTGTTGCTCAGCACAGAAGAAGGGATTTTCCTTGTTGCTGCAATTGAACTGTGCATCCTTATAAAGGTACCCCATGGACTGTTCATGACCCACCATAGTGGCTGTGGGAAGGCTACTGGTGTGGGAGGGTATCCACCATTAAGCTGATCTTTCTTCTGGGTGGCGGCTGATGGTGAGGCAGAAGACCCATAAAAAACTGTATTTTTCTTACAGAAAATCCATGGTATAAGCAAAAGAGACTTCTCTCCCTAAATGAACTGAAACAAGAACTATTTCTGAGATGGTAAACTGACTGGAGGTCGAAGTGTTGTCTTTTGTGTGTTGTCAGGGAGAAAGAAATGGAGAGGTGGGGGAAGGAGGGGTGGTCTGAGGAGTTTGTCCTGGTTCTTGTTTTTTTCTCTTTTCCTCTTTGTCTTAGGTATATTAATAAACTTTCTTTAGACTCTATAAAGTTTGAGCCTGCTTTGCCTACTCCTAATCCTCATCTCACAGCAAACATCAGGTAAATTTTGGTAAGTGTGCTGACATTTGGCCAGAAACTCGAATAGGCGAACTGGAACCACTACACAGGACTATGAAAGAAACTAGAGGGAGGGAATCAAACTTTCACATCGGTCTCTAGAGAGACCATCATAGAGGGTCAAGAATCCTTCAGGTTGAAAAATACCTTTAAGATTATTGAGTCCAACCATATATCTGAATAGTATTTATGTGGGACTTTGTTGGCTGAGCCATCTGGATCCTGGGATCTTGACTAGCTTTATCATTCTCCCTTGACTTAACTTGCTCCATCTGTCAAATCAGCACGAACACATGCAATTGCTCCATTAGGAAACAAGAATATGCTGTCTTCTCCTGAAAAATTGCCTGGTCTTCACATGACTTGGTTGCTCACAGGTAAATGGAGGAAATGGCACTAATCTTCCTATTGAGGGCTGGTCAACTTCAGTGAGGTCTCAGATCAATCAAGTGAAAGATAGGGATTGGAAACCCAAACTGTGTACCCAACAAAGTTTCAGTCACCTTTCCACCAAAGCAAATATTGAAGGATCTACCCTGCCAGCAGACAGCATTTTGCCATATTGCACGGATAGAAGGTGTCAGAGCCCTGTCAGGACTGCTGTGTCTCATGGCATGGCAGTGTTTCCCACAAGCAGGAACACTCACCTTCAGCATGACCATGGAGTCCAGGCAGCCACGAAGATATGCTATGTTCTCCTTTCTTTATTTTGTTGCCTAAGTTCATTGAGCTTAAAGCCAACTCTGCTTTTACATTGTTGGCCTGGAAGATGAGCAGCATGTTTGGGGAAAAGCTTCTCCTTCAACATCTACACAGAATGAAAGTGTAAAGCACACATAATTGATGGGGGATGGTGTTGCAAGGTCTGGATGTAGAGGGGAAGATCTTTTCAGCTCTACACCTTTTATTTCTAATCCTGCACCAGAAGAAAAATGTGAATCAAGATCCTGAAATTCCCTGCACTTCTTTAATGGTTACCTGTTCATAATAGTCCTGTCCTCTTGGAAATAACCTAGAGTACAGGCAAGTTCAGCAGTTTCACATAAAGACAGCCTAGGAAAACAGATCCAGCTTTTCTTTTGCATGGATCCTAAGAATCCACAGGTATCTCTGAAGTGGAAAAAAGAAAATTAACTTTAAAACCCTCTCTGGCCCATCTATGAGATAAAGAGTTTCCCTTCTTGCTGCCAGAGAACTCAAGTTCAAAATACTCTGTTAAGTTTCACTTCAGAAGGAAAAAAAATTAGTTAACTGCAAAACTGAGACCTTTTGCAGGGAGAGAGCAAAAGAAAAAATGACAAGTCAAGCAAATTCCCATCCCACAGTCTGCTGGTATCAGTGCCCTTCTCTTGCTATTGTCCTTGCTGAGTTTCTGTGCTGTTCAGTGCTCCAATATCCAGTTCTCCCTATTTGAAATTCATTGACATTGTCATAGTGATGCATAATCAAGTCAAAGTCTGCCCACACAGGTTTCACACACAGCACTGGAGAAAGTGACACAGAAATGTTCAACCTTATGGAGTCCTCTTGGCTTCAGCAAAGCTAACTTATCTCAGTCTTTATAATGACAGACATTGTACATGTCTCATGCTCCATTCTGGTTAGTAACTCAGAGCAGTAGAGAAAATCAGGGGACGTTCCCTAGCTGGCACAGCCTAACTGGATCTGGAGACAGGAGGTAAAGTTGCTGGACCCAAACTTATTCCGATCACCCAGACTTATCAAGTCCTTCTGTCTCTCCTAGCACATATCATCAAGTGATAAAAAGAGCAGCTACCAAGAGGAGGAACTGTAGAAACAGGCCTTAGCATTAATACTGTTAATAATAGTATTAGGCTGGTCCAGGATTCTTGTAGCTGCATGTCATTGTATATGGGACCTTATCCTGACATTATTTCAACGGTGCACCTTCAGTACTCACTGGCAGATACCAGAAAATTCAGTGGGTATATCTAGTGGAGAGGATCCTGGATAGGAAAACTAAATGTATTACACTGGTGAAGGTGAGTGAAATGCAGGTGTAACTGCAAGAAAGGTGCTGGACAAGAGCAGGATTTAAAGGACTTGCTCTCAGTGTATGAAATTTTCCCTGTAAAGAAAGGTGACAATAAAGATCAGCAGTACTTCTGCTTTTCCTCAGATTAATCCTTTTGAGGATTGTGAGGATTCATTCCCTTAGCATACAATCAGTGCTGTACCTTTGCTGATTTTTTAGCTAGTTTTATTACCTTCATGGCTGGACCTCCAGAAGTAGACTCAGCTACCTTGGCATAATATAATATGCAATCAGCCCCTTAGTGCAGGTCCTCAATGCATCTAGAGCAATTCAGTACATGAAGTGCATATACTGGCCAGGGTACAGGAGGGCATTGTACAAAAAAAAGTATTACTGAAATAAAAGGACAAAGCTGGACTCAGAAAAACTAAGCTGAGTAGAATCAAGCCAGGACATGGTTTTTCTCTGATGATTTCTCCCGCTCATCCTACCAACTCACTCTCTGGTAAAGCAGAAGGCTTTGGTTGAGGATATGTTAAATTCCTGTGCCTCTGCAGGGAACAGATCACAAGGTAAACACCTAACATCAATTATCAGGAGCAAGCTGGTAACTATCCAGCAGTCACTATGCTCAGAGCTACTGCCTCCTAGGGCTGTTTGTCAAGCACAATTAACTATATGTCATTGAAAGGAATTCGCTTGGCTAGGCAAAGCCATGCAACAAAAAGTGGCTTCTCGTGCCAGTGCAGAGAGATGGGACCATCAAACAGAGCTTCAGTATGAAGAACTTACAGACTCATTGCAGCACTGCCTAGGTGGGATAGTCTAGACCATCAGGGCAGGGACTAAAACAGACCTGGAGAAAAACTGAAGGCTCATTGTTTGATGACAGCTGCTGACATGACAAGAGTGCTGCTAGGGTGAGCCTTGTTCATCATCAGTGACTGTGGAGAAACCAGGGTAGAAGACCCCTATGACCTGGTGTTAATCCCAACAGTATTATCTATTTCTTCAAATGGTTTTTCTTTTAAAAGTTAGATATAAATGTTTGACACTGCTGCAGCCATTTGTTGCAGTTTATGAGGTTATGGGGATCAAAATTAGGTATAAACATTAATTTTATAGTCTCGATTATTTGATTTTGTTGTGAGATAAGGATTAATAGTAGGCAAAAGCAGGCTTATACTTTAAGGAATAATAAAAAAGGAATTTTATTAACAGACTTAAAATAGGAATAATAATCAGGCATTAACACCAAACCTTTTAGAACACTCTTTTCCTCTCCCCACCTTTTCTATTTTCTTTCCTACTGACCATACAAAAGGTAACACTTCAAGTTATAGTTAATCCACCACCTCTGGAACAAAACAGATTTCTTAATTTATGTAGAGAGAGAAGCTTTCTTTTGTTTTATCATGTTGACTCCCATAGGAAACACAGTTTCCATGGTTATTAGCTTTCCAGCAAGCAACCCTCCTCTTGAAGGGAGGTATTTGCTTCTCCAGTCCCCTTCCCATTTCAGTAGCTTTCTCAGGGCTACTACCAATGGACATATGATGGTCATTGAAGTGTTCTTTTTGAGAGCAAATGTTCCTATTACAGTGACAACGACATCCCCTTACTTCATCATCAGCAACACAAGTCTTCTTCTACTGTTTTCCTGGGGCGAGGAAAAAAGAAAATCTTATACACAAAAGTCTCAGTCTACTGCTTACAACCTAGAGCATTACATTCCCTTTTTCTCACCTTTTTTAGACCATTATTCATATATTACAGGGTATATTACAGCTAACTTTATCAGCATGTTTTTTACAAAAGAATTTTCAGCATTAAAGCACTCCTCATCTCTTCCTTCTTTGAAAATAAGCTTAGGTAATGAATATAACTTGAAGTCTCTATGTTGTACCTTTCGTAGGTGCCTTCATTCTTGTGCTCTTTATGTGTGGGAGGAAAAAATGAATGCCCCCAAAGTCTCATTTTGATATTAGAACAGAACAGTTAATTTGTCTTTCGGCTGGGCAATAGTCTCGTGGCTTTCGCCCGTGTGGTTTAAATGTTATAAGTTCATGCCTGAACCAGCGGAAAAGATCTCGTCTGCGCTGCCCCCTCCATCTAAGCTGTGTTTTAGTCGTGGGGGCCCGGCGGGACTTCACCCATGCTGCAAAGAGTTGGTCCAGGCTTCTTTTCTGCACCAGGCCTCCCGGGGCCGCCTGGCCGGATCCCGGTCCGAGCTCCTCTCTCTCTCTCTCTCTCTCTCTCTCTCTCTCTCATGCTGAGTTCACTGAGGAGCTACCTGGGCAGGGCGCCCCCGAAGTCCACGAGGCCCGACCCCAAAAACGTCTTCCCGCCGGGCCGTGCCGCAGAGAAGGGACCAGCCTGGCCCAGGCTAGGTGAACGGAGCCCACGAAGTTCAACGGCCAGGGGCAGCAGGATGAAACGGCTTAGGTTCTCTCTCTCCCCTCCCCCCGCCCCCCCGTGCCATGTGGGCTGGCAGCCCCAAGCCTTGTGGCTTGGGAAGACCTTACCCAGCTCCGGCACAGAGAGGAAGAGTGACTTCTTTCCTCAGCAAACCAGAAGCCTCAAAGAGAACTTCTTCAAGTGTTCTCCTGGTTTTATGAGTTTTTATGTAGGTGGAGTTTTATGCCGGCTACCTCATTTCCGACTCCACCTCCTCTTTCTACACCAGGAATTTTTAACGGCAATTACTCCATGACACCATTACAGTGAAAAAAATTGCGAATTTGGTCTCTGACCTGGAACACAACATGGGTCAACCTGAAAGCACAGTTGATGGCTTTGAATGTGAAGATCAAATTTACCAGAATTGTGTCATCTGAGCTACGAGCAGATGAACAACAGCATGTGTTGGATAATATTGTTAGTTGGTATAGAATAGTAGAATTATAGAATGGTATGGGTTGGAAGGGACCTTTGTCTCATCTGGTTCCACCTCACCCACACCCCTGGCATGGACAGGGACACCTCCCACTATATCAGATTGCTCCATCCAGCCTGGCCTTGAATACTCCTAAGGATGTGCCAGCCACAGCTTTTCTGGAGAACCAGTGCCAGTGGCTCACAATCTTCACAGTATAGAAATTCTTCCTTTTATCTGCTCTAAACATGTCCTCTTTCAGGTTGAAACCATTCTCCCTTGTCCTATCACAACATGCCCTTGTATAAAATCCCCCTCCAAGGCTGTAGTATACTGCCAATAAGAAGTGTTCTTCTGAATATTAAAAATAAGTTCTCAAAAAAATTAGTCAAGAACCTTAAATCTGTACATGCTTTCCTGAAGGCCTTCCAAGAAGAAAATATTGTATATGTCATTTAATTAGATTCTGAACTGACTCAGGCACATGTTCTCACACTAATTAACTGCAATGACAGAAAAGATAGAGTATACCCGGATGTTTGCAGGACTAGTCTTGCAGACTCTCCAGCTCAGGAACTAAGACTTCAAACTGCCTCTAGACAAACAAGTTTACTGGGACTACACACAGTCGTATCAGCATCTGTATGCTTCTAAAACCCACACAGGTCCTGAAGCTGTTTTTGCCTCTGGGATGCAAATAGAGGAAACAGAGTAACTTGGCAAATGAGCATGACTGCACTGCAGTGAGCACGGAGATAACAATGCCACAAAGATCAGCTCTGAAGTGATGCTGATTGGAGGTGCAGAGATGTCCATCAAACTTAGATCAAGGCAACTTAGCCATATTTCCCCTTGTTTCTCTTTCCTTCTGAAGACAAAGTTATATTCTCAACAAGAATAATCAGTAGCCCTGACATTCTGGTCCCCAGATGTATTTAAGTAGAATTATAGACTCATAGAATATGCTGAGTTAGAAGGGACCTCTCAGGACCATCAAGTCCAACTCCTAGCCCCGCACAGGATGCCCCAAGAGTCACACGTGCCCCAGAGTTTTGTCCAAACACTTCTTGAACTCTGTCAGGCTTGGTGCTGTGACCACTGCCCTGGGGAGCCTGTTCCAGTGCCCAACCACCTTCTGGGTGAAGAACCTTTTCCTAATATCCAACCTAAACCTCCCCTGACTCATATGGCTGTACACACATCTTTAGAAGCAGCTTGCTTTTCTACACTTCCCAATTAAAATGTGAGATCCCAAAAGAGCTTCTTAATCGAATTTTAATTTTTATGGCTTCAAAAAGGTACTTACAGAGTATACTAAAATCAGTGTTAATTACAATAACTCCTTGCAATTAAGATCCCTCCCATTTTCATACGTATATCATAATGTCACAGATCTCCCATGAAAATTAACACAGGACTAAGTTTCAGGAAATACAAGACAGATATGATATATGATAGATAATATCTGTGATACATAATGTTATCTATTGCACTGTTCATGCTCCCAAATTAATTAACTGTGGCAATTTTATGCAAGTGTGGTTTGTCCTTGCACTTCCTTTTTTTTCTTATGCCTCCCTAGTTGACTATGCACCTTCTGGTAACTATCACTATTAGTTCATCACTGATAATTCTAAAACTCTTTAAAATTACATGTTCTGGAGCTTTACATTTTTTAAAGGTAAGTACCTATTTCACAACCACATATTCTTTCTCTGTCATTCTATATATAGGGAGGTTTTGAGGAAAACAGTGAGAAACCCAGTGAAGCACAATCAGTAAACATATTTCTTTGGACAAGTCTACTTATTTGTTGGGTTGCCGGTTTTTTCCCACTCAAAAGCTTCTTGTTAAGAAATCACATTGATCTGAAAATTCTATCCAAAATGTATATTAATAGACTGGACAAAGAGCATAGGTGGATAATGTGGCAGTGGTGCAGGTGGCCCAAGAGACTTTTCCAATGAGGAAGCCCTGGGGGGAAGAGGAGGATTCCCCTGAGGCGGGGCAAGACGTGGTTTAGCCCGAATAGGATGGGCTTCAGATAAGTTTACACCCTCTAGACTGATAGGCTAGCACCACCTGCCCATCGTTAGTTCACCGCTCCCATGTTCCAGTAAGTTCTGTTACACTCGGTTGTTCATTGTACCGTTCTGTTATCTGTCACCCCTTCTCCACCCCCTTACCTCCCTGGTTGGTTCCCTGTCCCATGCTCCTCCCTAGTTCCTCCCCCGAGCCCCTCGGTGATTGGTGGATTGTTTACAATAAACGGCTGTGTCACTGAGGGCTCGGGGTCTCCCAGCCCCGGTGCCACAGAGTGCTGCTACCCTGCTGGTCTCGGTGTCTCTATTACCTGGGTTGGGAGAACCCCCTTTAGCCACAGTGCGGCGGATAGTTTGCCTACTGGGAGCGCGATCAGGGAGCTAGGGAAACTGAACTCCCGGCGACAGGGGACGAGGCTGGCCACCGAGGACCCTCGTCGCATCCGCCTCTGATTAGCGACCACCTCCAAGCCATCGAGGCAGAAGGCGGACGGCGACAGGATAATTCATTATGCTGGTCTCTGAGGAGAGCAAATCAATACTTCAGTTGTTCAAATAACTAAAAACTCTATGTGAATTCATTCATTATGGACATGTTTTTACTACAGGTACAGCGCTTGCAGGTGAAGCCTTTACTGGCATTAAACTAACTAACTGAAGATGTCTGTGGTTGCAAAAAGGATAATTTGCACTTTTCTCAAAGGTCCTCAGTACTGGCAAAGTCATAATCTGATTCTCAAAACAGACAAAATAAGTAAAGTCAGGGTAAAAAAGGGATCCAAGTTTCAGATTTCATGTGTATCCAAAGGTAATAATAGACTGAAGGTATGATTTATAACTGCTTTTATACTGCTTCCCTGCGTAAAAGAAAGGGGGGACCGTGCCCACCAAGGCACAACCCACTTTCCCCAACAGCAAACTTAGGCCTACCAGCAATAGGTTTGCTTTTCTTAGCTTTTTGCAGCTTAAAATTATTTTTTAAGAGGCTACATCCACTTACAGGATTCTATAGATTATAGGTGGAAACTCACCAGACAGAGCAGACCCTCCACCTTAATTTCAATGTAGCCCAAGGCAAATTTTGGCAAAGCTTGACCCTGTTCTCCCTGTTGTCAACTTCAACTGAATCTTTAGCAAAACTGGGGAAAAGAGGCCAAATTGATTTCAGTGTTTGGGAAAAAAACAGTAATTGCACAATCTACAAAAAGTAATCCATTACACAATATTGGAATGTAAAATGAGTCTTGTAGGGAAGTGCAGTTCTGTGGTACAGGGTAGTACAGTGGAAAAATACTGAACTATACACAGCTGTGCATCCATGGTAGCTGTGCATCCAGCTCACCTGAAATATTATTTGAGATGACATGGCTCTCCTGGGACAAAATGAACTGTACTTGTGAGAAATATAGTTCTCAGAATGCACTAAATCACATTTCTTCTGAGTAACCAATGCAGCTCTTTGCCCAATAAACAAGCTGCTGTTAAACCATCGAATTTCTCAAATAGCAAGTTCTGCCATGGAAACTGCATGGAAAATAACCAATGGATTTTTTTTTTTTTTTTTTTTTAATGGAAGATTTCTTTCCCCTTTAGATGCAAAATGCTACTCAAAAAGCAAATCTGAATGATGACAAAAATCTTCAGTCTTCTGAGCATTCACAACATATTACAGCACTCCTGCAATCTTTGCTTGTAGTTGTGCTGAAGTTCAAGGCACAAACTGAAAGAGAGAAGGTTTAGATTGTATATTAGAAAACATTTCTTCACTATGAGGATAGTCAGACACTGGAAAAAGTTGCCCAGAAACGTGGATGCTCCATCCCTGGAAGTGTTCAAGACCTGTTTTACTGGAAGATGACCCTCACCATGGCAGGGGGGTGGAACTAGGTAATTTTTAAGGGCCTTTACAACACCAAACCATTACATGATTCTATGAATTATCCCATGCAAAGCTTAGATGTGCTACTCTGGCAGCCACTGAGTGCATTCAGAGTGATGCTGGGTTTTTCCACATTGCATTGCACTGTGCTGCATAGAAATAATTCTCTGGCCCATGTAGCGCCAATTCTTGAGGGAAGACAAAGGGTCATAAAAGTAATGAGAGTAACAGATCATACTCATTATTTCATCTAACCTCCTGAATACTGCCACCACTGTATTTTCTTTAGAAGTTAGATCAAAGCAAGCCATTGTTATGGTTTAGAGGGCCTGGCAGCGGCACGGGGAGCAGTGTGCCTGGGTGAGGCCCTGCTCCGAAGGCTGCCTGTGGGGAAGGAAAATCCGCACGCGAAACCGGGAGAGGCGGCTCCTGGCACTGTGCAGGGCCTTCGATTAAAGGACATACCATAATAACCACCCTTTTGGATGGACCAAGGTGTCGGCCTCATCAGTGCAGCCATCACCTCTTTTCTAAGTGCTATGTGCGGCCGGCCATCCTTAAGAAACTGTTGCGGTTTTGAGGTTTGGGGATCAAAATTAGGTATGAAGATTAATTTTGTAGTCTAGATTATTTGATTTTGTTGTGAGATAAGGATTAATAGTAGGCAAAAGCAGGCTTATACTTTAAGGAATAATAAAAAAGGAATTTTATTAACAGACTTAAAATAGGAATAATAATCAGGCATCAACACCAAACCTTTTAGAACACTCTTTTCCCTTCCCCACCTTTTCTATTTTCTTTCCTACTGACCATACAAAAGGTAACACTTCAAGTTATAGTTAATCCACCACCTCTGGAACAAAACAGATTTCTTAATTTATGTAGAGAGAGAAGCTTTCTTTTGTTTTATCATGTTGACTCCCATAGGAAACACAGTTTCTATGGTTATTAGCTTTCTAGTAAGCGATTCTCTCTTTGAAGGGAGGTATTTGCTTTTCTAGACCCCTTCCCATTTCAGTAGCTTTCCCAGGGCCACACCAATGGACATATGATGGTCATTGAGGTGTTCTTTTGAGAGCAAATGTTTCTATTACAGTGACAACATCCCCTTACTTTATCATCAGCAACACAAGTCTTCTACTGTTTCCTGGGGCGAGGAAAAAAGAAAATCTTATACATAAAAGTCTCAGTCTACTGCTTACAACTTAGAACATTACATTCCCTTTTTCTCACCTTTTTTAGACCATTATTCATATATTACAGGGTATATTACAGCTAACTTTATCAACATGTTTTTACAAAAGAACTTTCAGCATTAAAGCACTCCTCATCTCTTCTTCCTCTGAAAATAAGCTTAGTTATATTTATTAACTTGAAGTCTCTATGTTGTACCTTTCATAGGTGCCTTCATCCTTGTGCTCTTTCTGTGTGGGAGGGGGAAATGCATGCCCTCAAAGTCTCATTTTAATATTAGAAAAGAAACAGTTAATTTGTCTTTCGGTTGGGCAATAGTCACGTGGCTTTCGCCCGCGTAGTTTGAGTGTTGTAAGTCTGTGCCCGAACCGAAGGAAAGGAGCTCGTCCATGCCGGCTCCCATCCAAGCCACATTTGAATCGTAGGAGCCTGGCGGGACCACGTCCGTGCTGCAGGGGGCTGGTTCAAACCCCCTTCCGTGCCGGAGTGTGCGGAGGGGAGCTGCCCGGTGGGAGCTGCACCCGAGCTGCAGGAGGGGTTCAGCCTGAGTCCTCTCTACCTCCCACGCAGAGTTGCAAGGAGTAAACGAAGCTGCACCCGAGCTGCGGGAAAGGCTCAGTCTGAGCTCCCTCTCTTTCCTGTGCTGAGCTTGCTGCGGAGCTAACCGGGCGGGGCGCTCCCGAGGTCCACCCTCTTCCCGCTGGGCTGTGCCGCGGAGGGGGGGGGGAAACCGGCCTGGCCCAGGCTAGGCAAACAGAGCTGGCAAAGTTCTTTAGCCAAGGACAGCAAGATGAAGCAGCTTGAGTTTTCTCTCTCTCTCCTCCCCCTCCCCCCCCACAGCATGCGGGTTAGCAGCCCCAGGCCATGTGGCTTGGAGAGACCTTACCCAGCTGGTGCAGAGGGGAGGAGAGCGGCGTCTTTCCTCTGTGAGCCGGAAGCCTAAAAGAGGGCCTCTTCAGGTGCTTTCCTGGTTTTATGAGTTTATTTAGGTAGGCAGAGTTTATGCTGGCTACCTCATTTCCGACTCCACCTCCTCTTCCTACACCGGGAATTTTTAACAGCAATTACCCCATGACAGCCATTTCCAAAGATCTCTGATTTTTCTTAAGATTTCAAGCAATCACAAGTAATTGATCTCTATGTTACCCTAATTGCTAGAATAACACAGCTTACTCAAGGTTGTATTTGTTAAACTTCCAGTCATGGGATCACCTTATGTCATAAGACTATAAATTTAAAGACTTTAAATCCCTCCAATCATATGCCTCTTCCTACACACAGTGATTAATTTCCTTCTTACCACTTTTCTTTAATAAACTTTGTTTAAGGTCCTTCAACCTCATGTGAAAACTGATTTTCTATCTTGAAAGGCAAACATCACATCTGGACACAGTATTCCAGTCAGTTGCTTTATGGATGCTACATGCACAAGAAAGATAATTTCCCTATTTGTGTTTGCCATTCTTAATTTATATATTCAAGGATTGGGTTGTCCTTTTGGCGACATCCCAAAAAGAACTTACACTGAATGGGCTATATAAGAACATCCATACTGAAAACAATCTCCAGTCCTGAAGTAACCATTGCGTTCTTCATCGCTTGCTTGCAGCAGCATTAAAATACATTACTTTTTAAAATCTAAAAATTGAATCCAGCTATTCAGATACTTACTAGTAATTTAGACAGTTTATTAGAGAACCATAGAATAATTTATATTTAAATGGATCTGAAAAATATACAGTCTAATTTCTTGCTGAAAGCCGGGCTAGTGTCACATTAAGAACAGGTTGCCCAGATTCTTTCTCAGCCTCTCTGGACACCATCTGTCACGGTTTACCCACTTTCAGGAAATTTTAAAATTTTATATAATAAAGCCTGTATTATCTAAAGGCGTAGCCATGGAAGCTCTTATGACCACATTTTAGGTCTTTGAAAAAAATGCTAAATTTTGTTTAAAAATTTAGCCACAAAAAGTCTACATGCACCCTATTAGCAATAGCCTTATTCACTGGCACCTGAGCACTGACTACCTGTTAGAGAAGTGTCAGTAACCCAGCTTATAGTCCATGTAGCAGATATAAAATCTGTTAATTCAGTCCAATTTCATTGGTTCAGTAAACAGCATGTGATATCGAATTAAAAGCTCCAATACAGCCCAAGGAAGCAACAAAAAGACTGAGAGTCAGGCCAGTTATTTCTGTCCAAAAAGATATACCTTCTAAGACAGCACGCTGGCTGGTACTAATTGTTTTTGTCTGCTACCTTTTGCTATTAGTGTCCTCCATTTCTCCTGGGAGTTAGCAAAGCAAGAGCTACTGCCTCATTCCACCTCCTTTCTCCAGTTGCTAATTTCAGCTCTACAACTTCTGCAATTTCCCCAGTTCAGCTGCTTAAAGTATTCCTCAGCTATGTCTTTAACATTCTTGGTAACTAGCTATACAGCTATGCTGATTAGAAAATATTTAATTTCAGCAAATGCTGCTTTTCATCTTCCTTGAGTGCAGCTAATACTTCAAGTCTCTTATCCAAGTGCCAATTAGTCCTTGAAGCACACAAAATCTGACCAGCAGTAGATAAAAGACAAACCCAGAAGGACCGTATTGCTTTCCACAAGCACCCTGCTCTTGGCATTAATGCTACATATTTATTGGTACAGAAGTTATTGTTAATACAGCATTTTGCTTCAAAATGTATGTTTGCAAGATAGTATTCTAAGAAAGCAAGTCTGAAAGTTATGAAGTCCTATACGGAAAGCAACTTGGTAGGCTAATTTACTTGGCATCTTGTTCTTAATGTTATTTAAACACACTTCTGTATCTTTAATAAAGATTTTTTAAATGTCATAACTGTTTGCGTGTTGTCACATTAGGTCATTATAGCTCCAAATGTTTATTTCTTCTCCGTTTGGGACTATGAATCTAATATACAGTAACATGACTACTTAAGAGCTATTACACTTTATGTCAACCCAGCTGCTATGCAAGTACATAAAATTTGCATAATAACAATCCCTATGTTAATTTTGATTTTAAAAATTGTTTGCCAGGAACTATTTCTCAACTCTTGATATTTTAGCTAATTGAAACATTTTCTTGCCAAGATAACCAAATAGGCTACTGTTTATTGTTAATTAGATAAATTAGTGCAGAATTCGGTTTATCAGAAGTGAGTGGCTCATATATATACATTATTTAAATGTTTCTAATTTTAAAACAGCAAAATGTATTTTTAATCTGCTCTGAAAGCTTTTAATGGCAATTTTTCCACAGCTTCCCTAATTCTCTATACTAGTGCTTAAATACCCTTGCAGCTGAAAGATTTTATTCAGTGCAACCTTGAACTGCTGTACTTTCAAGTCCTCCGTGGTATGAGAAAATCTAGCGGGTGAGAAGAATGCTACCTTCCCCTTTATCCCAGTATTCCTTAGGCAAATGAGCCTAAGGTGCACAGGTATTACACAGGGAAATAGTTTAAAAGGACACCATTCTTCACTCGATCATTTATTTCTCTACACCATCGTCCACCAAAGAGAAGGCAGCAGAAACTCAGTGGGACTCTGCCACACTGTCACACCTTTCTTGGATGGCAGCTGACCACATTCCTTTCTCTTCCTGTGGACGAAAAAGGTAGGAAAGCCAGAAGGCTGCCGACAAACCTTGCAGAACTCCCGTGTGAAATTCCACCTTCGTGGATGGTCTTTAACAGAGGCCTCCACGTTCACACAAGCTGCAGTTGACCTACAAGAGGTGGCCGCCACGTGTCTGTGACTGACCCCTCTCGGTGCAGAGCTGGTGGGTGTGCTGGGTTTCTGTCATGGGGTAATTGCTGTTAAAAAATTCCCGGTGTAAAAAGAGGAGGTGGAGTCGGAAATGAGGTAGCCAGCATAAAACTCCACCTACCTAAAAAACTCATAAAACCAAGAAAAACACCTGAAGAAGCTCTTTGAGGCTTCCGGTTCGCTGAGGAAAGAAGTCGCTCTCCCTCTCTGTGCCGGAGCTGGGTAAGGTCTTCCCAAGCCACAAGGCTTGGGGCTGCCAACCCGCATGGTGTGGGGAGGGGGAGGGGAGAGAGAGAATTTAAGCCACCTCATTCTGCTGCCCCTGGCCAAGGAATTTCACTGGCTCCGTTCGCCTAGCCTGGGCCAGGCTGGTCCTCTCTCCGTGGCACGGCCCGGCGGGAAGAGGTTTTGAGGTTAGGCCCCATGGACCTCGGGGGCGCCCTGCCCAGGTAGCCCCTCAGTGAACTCGGCACGAGAGAGAGAGAGAGGAGCTCGAACCAGGCTCCAGAAGGGTGGCCCCAGGCAGAGAGAGAGAGCTCAGACTGGGCTCCTCCTGCGGAGCTCGGATGTGAATCCTGCCAGGCGGCCCCGGGAGGCCCGACGCAGAAAAGAAGCCTGGATCAACTTCTTGCAGCATGGGTGAAGTCCCGCCGGGCCCCCACGACTAAAACACAGCTTAGATGGAGGGGCAGCACAGACGAGATCTTTTCCTCTGGTTCAGGCATGAACTTATAACATTTAAACCACGCGGGTGAAAGCCACGTGACTATTGCCCAGCCGAAAGACAAATTAACGGTTCCTTTTCTAATATCAAAATGAGACTTCGAGAGCATTCATTTCCCCCTCCCACACATAAAGAGCACAAGAATGAAGGCACCTATGAAAGGTACAACATAGAGACTTTAAGTTATATTCATTAACTAAGCTTATTTTCAAAGAAGGAAGAGATGAGGAGTGCTTTAATGCTGAAAATTCTTTTGTAAAAAACATGCTGATAAAGTTAGCTGTAATATACCCTGTAATATATGAATAATGGTCTAAAAAAGGTGAGAAAAAGGGAATGTAATGCTCTAGGTTGTAAGCAGTAGACTGAGACTTTTGTGTATAAGATTTTCTTTTTTCCTCGCCCCAGGAAAACAGTAGAAGAAGACTTGTGTTGCTGATGATGAAGTAAGGGGATGTCGTTGTCACTGTAATAGGAACATTTGCTCTCAAAAAGAACACCTCAATGACCATCATATGTCCATTGGTAGTAGCCCTGAGAAAGCTACTGAAATGGGAAGGGGTCTGGAGAAGCAAATACCTCCCTTCAAAGAGAAGATTGCTTACTAGAAAGCTAATAACCGTGGAAACTGTGTTTCCTATGGGAGTCAACATGATAAAACAAAAGAAAGCTTCTCTCTCTACATAAATTAAGAAATCTGTTTTGTTCCAGAGGTGGTGGATTAACTATAACTTGAAGTGTTACCTTTTGTATGGTCAGTAGGAAAGAAAATAGAAAAGGTGGGGAAGGGAAAAGAGTGTTCTAAAAGGTTTGGTGTTGATGCCTGATTATTATTCCTATTTTAAGTCTGTTAATAAAATTCCTTTTTTATTATTCCTTAAAGTATAAGCCTGCTTTTGCCTACTATTAATCCTTATCTCACAACAAAATCAAATAATCTAGACTACAAAATTAATCTTCATACCTAATTTTGATCCCCAAACCTCAAAACCGCAACAGTTTCTTAAGGATGGCCGGCCGCACATAGCACTTAGAAAAGAGGTGATGGCTGCACTGATGAGGCCGACACCTTGGTCCATCCAAAAGGGTGGTTATTATGGTATGTCCTTTAATCGAAGGCCCTGCACAGTGCCAGGAGCCGCCTCTCCCGGTTTCGCGTGCGGATTTTCCTTCCCCACAGGCAGCCTTCGGAGCAGGGCCTCACCCAGGCACACTGCTCCCCGTGCCGCTGCCAGGCCCGGCCCGGTCCGGCCCGGCCCACCGCCCCCGGCCCAGGCGAGGCCGGGCCGCCGGATCCAGCTCCCCCGGTCCTCCCCACCCCGCGGCGCTGCGGAGCTCCCGCCCTCGCTCCACTCTTCCTCCGCCGGCAGCTGCGGCATCCCCGGGCGACGGGACCGGCAGCGAACCGCCCCTGCGCACGAGCCGGGCTGCTACGATCGCCGCGCTCCCCTGTCTCTACCCCAAGGCGAGCGCGGTGAGGCGGGGGCCGCTCGTCAGGCCCAGCTCCGGCGGCTCAGTGATGCCGGCAGCCCGCGCTGGGCCGCGCCGGGCCGCTCTGCGCCCGCAGCATCGCGGCGGCCCGTGTGCGATGAGCTGCCCACCCCATGGCACCTTCTCCGCCCCGCTCGCCTCCTTCTCTCACGGAGCCACCCTCCTCCTCCGCCCCCTCTCCATGTCAGCCTCCTCCCCGCCCTTCCCCGCACTCCACGCCGGTGCCGGAGCCGCGCGTCACTCGGGCTCCAGCCCCGCCGTAGACATGGCGACACTGACAGCGGTCCAGCCGCTCACGCTGGACAGAGGTAAGCGCGGCTGCCGCCGCTCCCCGGCCGCGCCTCCCCGGCCGCCCTGCCCGTGGGCCACCGCGGCAAGCGCCGGCTCTGCCCCTGTAGCTCCAGCGCGGCGGGCGCTGCCGCGGCAGCGCTCCGGCCCCGCAGTGCCCGAGGTCGGAGGTGGCGGCGGGCAGCGGGGACGCGCCTCTCTGCGGGGCTCAGGTGGGCGGCGGGAGAAGGTCTGAAACGGAGGAGATAAAACTGTGCGGGTAGGGGCCGGGATGGGGCGGGTATCCCGCCGCCGGCAGCGCGGCGGTGCGGCAGGCGCGGCAGGACGCGGCTCCGCGGGCAGCGCTCCGGTCCGGAGGCACTCCTCGGTGCCGCTCCGCCGTCCCCGCCCTGCGGGGCTCCCCCGTGGGCTCCCCCCGCCTTGGCTCGGCGCCGAGGCCCCGCGTCGCCACCCCCGCAGGAGGCTCGGCGGGGGATGCTCGGTGACGGGGCAGCGCCGTTCCGGCAGAGAGTCGGGAGCCCGAACCTCTCGGCGAGAGCATCGTTTGCCGGCAAAATGCGGCTTTTTGGGGGCTTGCGCAGGGGTGTGCGGGGAAGGGATCCGTGACTGAAACTTGCCCGTTCGCATGCAAAAGAACTGTTCTGCGTATTCCCGTAGACAGCTACTCGGTCCGGGTAAGGAGAGCGATGGTATTTGGGTAGCCTTGAGGCTATGTCAGTAACCTTACACAGGTAGCATAAGAGGGTGCTGAAATCTTGAAGTTATGTTACAATTCAACTTTTGCCTCCAGGCTGTAGAAATCGAACCTGTCTCCCTTGCAGTGCAATTGTTCCCATAACAAGGTTCAGCAGAAACCTCATTAGATTTCTGTGGGTTACAAGGGAGGGTAACTTTGCTCCTACCGCTCCGTAGGGTAGCGATCCATCAGCTCCCGGTACGGCATTCTGAATTGCCGAGGTGTCCTTCTTCCTCACTTGCATCCAGAGGCTCCAAGAGGCTCCCAGTCCCTATAAATCTTGTACTCTTGAAAGCATAATTGAGGCCAGTGCCTCCGTGTTTTAAATGTTTGGAGCTTTTTTCCAAAGGATTAAGATGGGGTTTTGAAGTAAGATAGAGATCTTTTTTTCTGTGAATCCTATGCAAATGAAATACAAATTCAGTTTCAAAATGATAAAGGAGAGGTAGGCACCTTTTCTAGAAGCCAACTGAGAGCAAAACAGCCCACAAAGTACTCCAAATACAGTTTGCTGGGCTTAGATTCCAGCATTAGTAGAAAGGGAGAAGCTAAAGTTATTTTTACTGAAATAGCAAAGTGTTAACCTGCACTTTAAATTAAACTGCTCAGAAATCCACTGTGTAATCTACAGTTTCACCCTAATACTGTTTTCAGTAAGCAGGACAAATCTATTTTCTGGCAGAGGGTTGAACAGATGGCAGTCCATTAGCAAACTTGATTTTTCAAAGGAAATATTACTATTTCAGAATTATACACCCCTTTTTGTAAAACTATGCTTTAAAAATTCCACAATACACAAGAATACAAATTAATCCTAATTTAAATATAAGCATCTGTTGTCTGTGTCCAGGATATGCCTAACCATTTGGCAGGCATGCCTATGTTACAGTCTCCTTGGTTGTAAGCCAGGGCTGGTATTAGTGTGAGTGAGATAAAACATCACAGAATGATAGAATGTGATGTGCAAAACAAAAACACAGGCAAGAGGAAATAGATTTAAGTAGCGCACCTGGCCTGCAGAAGGCTATTTCGTCAGAGGGATACTTCATCACATGTAACATGCTGCTGCGTCAACTGTAGAGGATGGGCTGAAGCAACTCCAGAAGCAGCTAGACCAAGCCAGTGCTTCCAAATATTTCCTCTGTAGTCTTTCTTTCACAGCCATGGGAGAGGGAAAGTTCTACATAGTGAGATTTTCTAGATTCCTGTTGCTTTTTTTTAAAGCAGATGAGCTATGTTTACTATCACCATGCTTTGCACTTCTCTGCTGTGATCTAGACATAACCCTGGAAAGTCTTGTACCCTCATATCCATTTCACTGTGTCCCACAGGGAGCTCAGCACAGCAAGAAAGTAGGGAGTGTTTCAGGAGAGGTGGTATTGTTAGCCTTGTGTTTCTGGGGGAGTTGCTGCTTGATCTCTGTCCAGGCGGTGTTCTGCATTCCTCCTGGTTATGGGTCACTGACATGGTAAAACATCATGTCAGTATATACATTAGAAATCTGAATGACACTGTTACGTGGTCTCCTCCGAGACAAGATATATTGACTGTAGTGCATAGATGGGAGCTTTCTAAAAGCCTGACGTAAATGGCGTTCAAAACCTGTATGGTAAAATGAATTACCATTTAAAGGTGAAGGGCATGGTATGTGTGAATGATTGAAAGCCAGTTATATTCTGGAAGATTACTTCCGTCCAAAGCCCAGGAATTAATTTCCTTAATTCCTATTATCATGTGCCTTTCTACCTGCACAAATGTGTGCAAGCTCCATTAGGGCTCTTTAATATGTAGAAAAAAATTCACAAAATAATGGAAATTTTAATCACTTACAATTTAATCTCGAAGGCTTTTGCCTGACCTTTGCGTGGTGCTCTGTTGGGAGGAGGGGAAGAAATCAGCAACTGTTTCAGGAAGGAAACCTAAGGCACTACAGCGAGGAGTGGTACCACTTAGGGGAAGATGGCCCCAGCATTTGAGAGCTTTGGGAGAGGAAAGTGCCTGCCTGCTGAGTGTCTTCCAACAGCCAAGTGAGTCTTCTCTCTGAGAAAGTGCTCCCTTCCTACCTTTATTGCAAATATCTTACATCCTGAATTGATAGCATCACTTCAGTAATCTCCAGTGTCCATCAGAGCTAACTGGTGGAATTTTCTAGGCAGAGTCAAAGCTTAAACCTTCAAGGTATAGGAAGCTATACCTTGTTTCAGGTTGAGGCAAAGTTACAGTAATGTCTTTAATAAAATTACAAGTGAAGAAAAACAAGGTTGGGATTTTTTTTTTCTTTTTATTTTATGTTCAAGGTTATGGATTTTTAAGTCCATTCCAAGCTTAATTTACCTCCATTAAAAAACCAAAATGGTCACTTCAGCCCAAAAGAGAAATGTTTAAAAATACCTATACAGTTACTTTTCAACTCCTTCCACATGTATGTCTTCAATAAGAACTTTGTTGACACTGGTTTCAGACAGCTCTGGTTGCAGTTAGCTGGCATTTTGCAGTGGTGTTTATTTGTATTCGCATACCTCTCATCGCATCTTACTGCCTTTGCCTCTCCTCTCAATGTCCTTTGTCTTCCACAGAGCCGTTGCTTCACCCTGCCCCGTGACCAACAGTAGCTGCCTTCCTCTTTATTATCCAGAGCCCCGGGTCTCCCTCGCATGCTGCCTTCTGTCACCTTGCTCTTCTTAAAGCCCTGGTGCAGTTAACTCCATTGCTCTGTGCATTGCCCTTTATCAATTTTCACTGTTCAGCAACCCAGTTTCCTCCGCTAATCCTCAGTTCTTCTGCTTTCCAGCGACTGTTGGCACCTCACCAGCCTGATGTTGTCTCAAATGCTGCATACACATCCAGCAGCCATGTTCTGCTTTTCTCCAAGTGCAATGTCATCTCCCACAGCCAGTTTAGCCTCCTCATGGTTATATGAAGACCTTCTGTTCCTATGTGCTGCAGGTATACATTCTAAGCAATGAGAAATTAAAGCAAGCTTGTTGGGGGTGGGATTGCTTAGACTGTTTTAGCACAGTCTGATGAAAGCATTTTCTACAAGTGTCCTGGTTTGAAAGACAGGTGACTGTTAAGGAAGGCAGGAGCCTCCCTTAGAATGGGAAACTGTAACCCCTCTCCCTCCGAATTATTATAAATTTGAAATCAAGAGGCTCTCAGGCAAAGATATGGGAATAGGAATAACAGTTCTTTACTACTATCTAAAACAAGGATAACAAATAACAACAGCTATGGCGTTAACCAACAAACAGAACCAGAAACCCAGTGGCAGCCTGCTTGGCTTCAGGCACCTTTCCCTTTTGGTGCAGTTCCAGTCACAGCCTGCAGGGGGCACTTCGGGTGCGGTGGTTCCTTCACGGCTGCAGGGGCGCTCTGGGTGTGATGATTCCCCGGTGGCTGCAGGGGGCGCTCTGGCGTGATCTCAGGTAGCACACGGCAATGGCAGCCGCCCGAGGCAGAGAGGGATGGAGGAGAGCCTTTGTTTCACAGACCCTCGGGGGGTGGCGGGTGTCGGTGCCGCAGCAGGATCCCCGGACACAGGGAGCTGGGACTGCAAGAGGTCCCGGCATGCAGGGGGAGCCCAGTTACAATGTAGCGAAAAACTCGGAGTGGCGTGGAGGAGCAGGGGAGAGGCAGGCTGGTGGCAGGCAGCTCGGCTCCCAATGGGGCAGAGAGAGAAAAGACTCACAGCAGACAGACCGGCAGCTCCGTGCTGGCGTCTCAGGAGGCCATGGGTTCAGCAGGCAGCAGCTCCAACCATCCGGCTCCGAGGGTCCCGAGGAAGAGAGTGACCTCCCTCCGCCCTTGCTTTTTTTTCAATCTCCAAAATCTCGCATTGCCAGGCCCTGCTTCCATGTGAGGGATTCTGCCCCACCCTGCCAAGGAGAAAGGCCCTAGCCTTGTGCTTTGTTCTCTTAAGTACTCAGCCATTAGCTCAGTCATTAGTCCCTTAGCAACCCATGGGAGAAAAATTCCTGAGGAGAAAAAAAACCAAAAAAACTATTTCCAAACTCCAACAACAAGTAACATTACCCTCCTGGAAATATGTTAGAAGGGAATAGATTTCTGTGCTTCCCTTGGCACACATTTAAGGAGTGGTCATATGGAGGCCTGCAAATTGAAGGAGGCATCTTTCTAGCTATGCATTATAGATGTTCCTCGCTATCTGAACTTTTTTATTTGACTAAATGTCTGACATATTTTTCATAAACTTATCTTACTTCAAATTTTGCTTGTATTCTTCCTTATAAGATGAAAATCTGCTTTGAAAGAAAACTGACAGTGTCTTTTCTCAAACTGCTGCAAAATCTCAGTCCCAGTTCCTCTGTGTAGGATCATGAAAATGGCAGCTTTAAAAGGGCACTTTTCAAAAGTTGTTCTTGTTTTTTAAGATATACAATTAATCTATACAAAGAGCACCTCTTGATCAAGAACAAGGGAATATCTTTTCTATGAAGGGGGACTTTCAACTGCCTTTTGTTAATAATCCATGCCCTACTATGTTTTTCCCTATATAGTTACTATTCATGTCACTGATGGTTTCACTTTTTAATGTGACTGAAGGTAAAAGAAGAAATTTAAATAGACTGAATATACAGTGCTGATACTTTAATCCCAGTGAAATTTCGTAACAAGGTCATAGGTATTTGCTATTGACAAACAAATCTCTCTTGATTTCAAATACATCCTTTGAAATGGAAAGATTTCTTGCTGTTTGGCTGTAATGCTGAAATGAGTTCTGTTGTTTTTTACGAATTCAAGCAAATATTTTTCCAGGGGAGTGGGTGTCCCAAAACTTCCTGAAAATCCATTATAAAGCACCATGTTTGGTGACAAAAAATAAGAATATGAATGGGCTAGTGTCCTGGGTTAGGCAGGAGGGGTCAAAATCTAGGAAGTGATCTATGCTGCAGGAAGGGATATAACTTCCTTCCTGGGAGAGAAAGTGAATAATCAGGTAGTTTTAAGGATTGATATGTAGGTGAACCAATTAAAAAGTTGATCTGCCTTCGGGGAAAAAACCATATATAAGCAGAGACCCTCTGAGCCTCTTCCTCTTTTGGCCTGCTGCTGTGTAGAGAGGAGCATCTCCTGCTTCTCTCCCTGGTAAGGCCCCCCCCACCTCCTTCCAAAAGAGGGAGGGGGGGGGAAGGGAGGTTTGCAGCGGCTGTGCTGCTGCAACCGGGCATGGGGGAGGAACCGGCCGGAATTGTAGGGAGATACAGTTCAGCCGGTATGTCAGCTACACAAGAGAGGGCCAGGACCCTGCTCCGGGCCAGGCAAGGACCGGACCGGACTCCATCCAGCTCGGGCCAGGCCCTGCCCTGTCACCCCGGGCCCAGATGGCCCCACCAGGCCGAGCCAGCTTCACAGAGCCAGGCACAGAGACTCTGAGAGCTTCTGCCATCCAGCTCAGACCTGTTCAAACAGCCCGGCAGAGACCACGTGATCGTCACGTTGCCAGAGAGAGAGAGAGATTAACTCTATCCATGCCTGGACTAAACTTACAGACACCCATCCTTCCTTGCACAGAGAGGGGAACAAGTAAGGACATGTTGAAGGTTGGATCTAGTTCTTTTCCTCAGGAATTTTTCTCCCATGGGTTGCTAGGACACAAATGACTGGGTACTTAAGAGAAACAAAGCACAAGGGTAGAGCCTTTCTCCGTGGCAGGGTGGGGCAAAATTGCCCCTCACGGAAGCAGAGCCTGGTAACGCGAGATTTGGAGAGACTGAAAAGCAAGGGCAGAGGGAGGTCACGCCCTCTTGCTCGGGACCCTCGGAGCGGGACGGTCGGAGCTGCTGTCTGCTGAACCCACGGCCCCTGAGAAGCCAGCGCGGAGCTGCCAGTCTGTCTGCTGTGAGTCTCTGCCCTCTGCCCCATCCGGAGCCGACCTGCCTGCCACCAGCCCGCTCTGAGTTTTCTCCGCTACATTGTAGCAGGGTTTTTCCCTGCACGTGGAGACCCCTTACCGTCCCAGCTCCCTGTGTCTGGGGATCCTGCTGTGGCACCAACACCAGCTGCCCCTCCCGAGGGTCTGTGGAGCAAGGGCTCTCCTCCATCCCTCCGTACTTCGGGCAGTCGCAATTCGCCGTGTGCTACCTGAGCTCACGCCGGAGCGCCCCTGCAGCCACCGGGGAATCACCGCACCCAGAGCGCCCCTGCAGCCACCGGGGAATCACCGCACCCAGAGCGCCCCTGCAGGCTGTGACTGGAACTTCACCAAAGGGAAAGGTGCCTGAAGCCGAGCAGGCTGCCACTGGGTTTCTGGTTCTGTTTGTTGGTCAACGTTATAGTTGTTGTTATTTGTTATCCTTTGTTTTAGATAGTAGTAAAGAACTGTTATTCCTATTCCCATATCTTTGCCTGAGAACCTTTATAATAATTCGGAGGGAGAGGGGTTACAGTTTCCCATTCTAAGGGAGGCTCCTGCCTTCCTTAACAGACACCTGTCCTTCAAACCAAGACAGATTTTGGCGCCCAACGTGAGGCACGAGGGCATCGAGGGGAAGAAGGATAACAGTTCTTGAGTAACGCAGTTTTTGTGTGCTGGATATAGGAACCTCATTAGGTTGCACCATGTGGTCTTGCTTATTCCGGTTCGTATGGCAAGTGGTCACAGCTGTTTCTCTCCCATTTGCAGCCCCATATCTAAACATGGGCCCTATAACTAAGGCTACAGTGGCTGTTATACAGTTTGTGTCATGGGTCAGTGAGGTGAGGAATTCATGGATTTTCAACTTCCTCTGGAAGGCAGGCATGTGGATTCACAGCTACCACACACTAATGACATGTTTTCAGGGTTACTTTAATAATGGTACCTACTGCGAGGAAGTGACACCAAAAGAAATGTTCTCACAACCCTTCACCCAGCTCTTTGGGCCTATCCCGCCAATCTTTGAGGGGTTCGAATCTTCTTTAAATGCTAATGATACCATACAGTGGCTGGCATTGCTGATAGTCCTACTCTATTTAGCATTCAGGGATAAAGGAGGTCTGACTTGGATAACCACTCTGACATCTACCCCAGACAATAGGGATGAGGCCCCAGAACCTGACATGGCCCCAAAGACTAGGGATGCTGCCACAGAAACTGACCTGGCCCCGGAAACTAGGGATGCTGCCACAGAACCTGACACGGCCCCAGAGACTAGGGACGTAGCCACAGAACCTGACATGGCCCCAGAAACTAGAGACACCATCCCAGAACCTGACATTGCCCCAGACACTAGGGATGTTGCTACAGAGTCTGACCCGGTCCCACAACCCACCTCAGAAACAACCCACCCGGATTGGGTGGGAGTCCTGGTGAAAGAGATACGCGAGATGAGCCAAGTGCTGAAGGAATACACTTGCCCAGCTAGTGGGAAACCCTTCCCATACCCCAAAGAGGGAGAGTCTAATGAGGCAGCAGAGGAACCCAGGGACGCTATCACCGCTCAGGCTCCAGTCAGATCAGAGGGGCAGCCACAGCCAGTAGCAGTTGCCCCTGTGGAAAAGAGGAAGACTAAGGTCAAACCAGAGCAGCCAGTGAGTAATGATGGAGAAGCAGGGCCCTCTCAACCAGTAGGGAGGCCAAGGATTGAAATCACTACTGAGTCCCTGGGGTATGACAGTCTCCGTAATCTAGGAAAAGACATTGTGCAACGGGGTCGTGAGCCTTTTACAACCTGGTTACTTTGGGTCTGGGACCTTATGGGTATGGGCGTGCAGCTGGATAGTATTGAGGCAAGGCAGCTGGGACCCTTGTCCCAGGACTCAGGGGTTGATCAGGTATTTGGAAGAGATGACAGGCCCCTGTCTCTCTGGGAACGGCTTTTAATAAGTGTAAGAGAGAGGTTTGTCAACAGGAAGAGAATGCAGGAATATCATCATAGAAGACCATGGAAGACCCTTGAGGAGGGAATCCAAGAGCTGAGGGAGGTGGCAATATTGGAGGTACTCTTTGGGAGGGATGGACAACATGATAATGACCCCGACAAGGTCAAGTGTACAGGACAAATGTTGTGGAATCTGGCAAAGCTAGGGCCCTCCCAATACACCATCTTCATTGCAACAATTAATGCTGATTACAACCGAGAGACAGTGGGCTCCATAACCACCAAACTCAGGAATTATGATAGTATGATCAGTGGCCCAATGCAGGCTCAGGTCTCTGCTGTGGTCAAAGACCTCAGAGAGGAGATGATGAGGGAGGTGAGGGAGGAGATGAGGTTGATGAGTGCAGCACCAGTGCGAGTCACAAGCCCCAAAGTCAGAGCCCAGCGCCCCCCAGCCAGGGAGAGAGGGTACACCCCACGATCTGAGCTGTGGTTCTTCCTGTGTGATCACGGAGAAGACATGAGGAAGTGGGATAGGAAACCCACTGCTACCCTGGCAGCACGGGTACAGCAACTCAAGGAGGGAAATACTAACCGAGGCGGGGGGTCTACTAAAGTGAAGGTAGCTTCAGCCTCCTGTGACCGAGATGCCAGATATTACAGAAGAGAGGACGATCTCTTAGATCCCCTCGAGGGGACCTCTACCATGTACGCCCAAGAAAGAAATGACAACCAGAGCTAGAGGGGCCCTGCCTCTAGCCAGGAAGAGGCACGGGAAAACCAGGTCTTTTAGACAGTGTGGATCCGATGGCCTGGCACATCAGAACCACAAAAATATGAAGCGTTAGTTGATACTGGTGCGCAGTGTACCTTAATTCCATCGAGACATGTGGGGGCAGAACCTGTTTCTATTGCCGGGGTGACAGGGGGATCACAGCAATTAACTTTGTTGGAAGCCGAGGTCAGCCTGACCGGGAAGGAGTGGCAGAAACGCCCCATTGTGACTGGTCCAGAGGCCCCATGTATTCTGGGCATAGACTTCCTCCGGAATGGCTATTACAAAGACCCAAAGGGACTCAGGTGGGCTTTCGGAATAGCGGCTGTGGAGGCAGAGGGCATCAGGCAACTGAACACCTTGCCTGGACTATCGGACAATCCAAATGTGGTGGGACTCCTGAGAGTAAAAGAGCAACAAGTGCCAATTGCCACCTCGACAGTGCACCGCCGGCAGTACCGGACGAATCGAGACGCCGTGATCCCCATCCACAAGATGATCCGTGACCTGGAAAGCCAAGGAGTGGTTAGTAAAGCCCACTCACCCTTCAACAGCCCCATCTGGCCTGTGCACAAGTCTGACAGAGAATGGAGATTGACTGTGGACTATCGTGGCTTGAATGAAGTGACTCCACCATTGAGTGCTGCCGTGCCAGACATGCTGGAGCTCCAGTACGAGCTGGAGTCCAAGGCAGCAAAATGGTATGCCACCATTGACATCACCAATGCGTTTTTCTCCATCCCTCTGGCAGCGGAGTGCAGGCCTCAGTTCGCCTTCACCTGGAGGAGTGTGCAATATACCTGGAATCGGCTACCCCAGGGGTAGAGGCACAGCCCCACGATCTGCCATGGACTGATCCAGGCTGCACTGGAAAAGGGTGAGGCTCCAGAGCATCTCCAATACATCGATGACATCATTGTGTGGGGGAACACAGCAGCAGAAGTATTTGAGAAAGGAGAGAAGATCATCATGATCCTCCTGGAAGCCGGTTTTGCCATCAAGAAAAGCAAAGTCAAGGGACCTGCTCGAGAGATCCAGTTCTGGGGGGTAAAATGGCAAGATGGACGGCGCCAGATTCCCACGGAGGTCATCAATAAGATCACTGCGATGTCTCCTCCAACTAACAAAAAGGAAACTCAAGCTTTCCTAGGGGCCATAGGTTTTTGGAAGATGCACATTCCAGAGTACAGCCAGATTGTGAGCCCTCTCTACCTGGTCACCCGCAAGAAGAACGATTTTCACTGGGGCCCTGAACAACAACAAGCGTTTGCCCAGATCAAGCAGGAGATCGCTCATGCGGTAGCACTTGGCCCAGTAAGGACGGGACCAGAGGTGAGGAATGTGCTTTACTCTGCAGCCGGGAACAAGGGCTTGTCCTGGAGCCTTTGGCAAAAGGTGCCTGGAGAGACTCGAGGCCGACCGCTGGGATTCTGGAACCAGAGTTACAGAGGGTCCGAAACCAACTACACCCCCACAGAGAAGGAAATCTTGGCTGCCTATGAAAGAGTTCAAGCCACCTCAGAAGTAATTGGCACTGAAGCACAACTCCTCCTGGCACCTCGACTACCAGTGCTGGGGTGGATGTTTAAAGGAAAGGCTCCCTCTACCCACCACGCCACCGATGCCACATGGAGTAAGTGGATCGCACTTATCACACAGCGCGCCCGCATTGGAAATCCGAACCGCCCTGGGATCCTAGAAATAATTACGAACTAGCCAGAAGGTGAGAGTTTTAGTCTCACTGATGAAGAGGAGCAAGAACAAGTGACCCGGGCTGAGGAGGCTCCACCATATAATCAACTGCTAGATGAAGAAAAGTGCTATGCCCTTTTCACTGATGGTTCCTGTCGCATCATAGGGATGAACCGGAAGTGGAAAGCAGCTGTGTGGAGCCCCACACGACAAGTTGCAGAAGCCACTGAAAGAGAAGGTGGGTCGAGCCAATTTGCTGAACTCAAAGCCGTTCAGCTGGCCCTGGACATTGCTGAGAGAGAGAAGTGGCCAAAGCTCTATCTCTACACCGATTCGTGGATGGTAGCCAATGCTCTATGGGGTTGGCTGGAAAGGTGGAAAAAGGCCAACTGGCAGCGTAGAGGACAGCCAATCTGGGCAGCTGATGAATGGAAAGACATTGCCACTCGGGTAGAGAAGCTACCCGTAAAGGTCCGCCATGTAGACGCCCATGTCCCTAAGAGCCGAGATAACGAAGAACACCAGAACAACAAGCAGGTAGATCACGCCGCAAAGATTGAGGTGGCACAGATAGATTTAGACTGGCAACACAAAGGGGAGCTGTTCCTAGCCCGATGGGCCCATGATGCCTCAGGCCACCAAGGCAGAGATGCCACCTATAAGTGGGCACGAGACCGAGGGGTAGACCTAACCATAGACAGTATCTCCCAGGTGATCCATGATTGTGAGACGTGCGCCGCGATCAAACAAGCCAAGCGAGTAAAGCCTCTATGGTATGGCGGACAGTAGTCCAAATACAAGTATGGAGAGACTTGGCAGATTGATTACATCACACTGCCCCAGACCCGCCAAGGCAAGCGCTACATTCTCACAATGGTGGAAGCCACCACAGGATGGCTGGAGACCTATCCTGTGCCTCATGCCACTGCCCGGAACACCATCCTGGGCCTCGAAAAACAGGTTCTTTGGAGACATGGTACCCCTGAGAGAATTGAATCCGACAATGGGACTCACTTCAAAAATAGCCTTATAAACACCTGGGCTAGGGAACATGGCATCGAATGGGTGTACCATATCCCTTATCATGCACCAGCAGCTGAGAAAGTTAAACGGTACAATGGCCTGCTCAAAACCACCTTGAAAGCACTGGGTGGGGGGACGTTCAAGAACTGGGAGACTAATTTAGCAAAGGCCACATGGTTAGTGAACACCCGAGGTTCCTCCAGCCGGGCCGGGCCTGCCCACTCTGACCCCTTGCGAACAACAGATGGAGATAAAGTTCCAGTAGTACACATGAGAAGTATGCTGGGAAAGACTGTTTGGGTAAACTCTGCCTCAAGTAAAGACAATCCCATCCAGGGGGTTGTCTTTGCTCAGAGACCGGGCTGCACCTAGTAGGTGATGCAAAGGGATGGAGAGACCCGATGCATACCTCAAGGAGATCTTGTTTTAGGGTGAACTACTTATGACACTGCGCTTGTATCTGTATCTGCATGTATGTATATACCTCAAAAGTTTAAATTTGATGTAAGGTGTTTGCATGGGAAAAAAATTCGGGGTGGAGAATGTTGAAGGTTGGATCTAGTTCTTTTCCTCAGGAATTTTTCTCCCATGGGGTGCTAGGACACAAATGACTGGGTACTTAAGAGAAACAAAGCACAAGGCTGTAGCCTTTCTCCGTGGCAGGGTGGGGCAAAATTGCCCCTCACGGAAGCAGAGCCTGGTAACGCGAGATTTAGAGAGACTGAAAAGCAAGGGCAGAGGGAGGTCACGCCCTCTTGCTCGGGACCCTCGGAGCGGGACGGTCGGAGCTGCTGTCTGCTGAACCCACGGCCCCCTGAGAAGCCAGCGCGGAGCTGCCAGTCTGTCTGCTGTGAGTCTCTGCCCTCTGCCCCATCCGGAGCCGACCTGCCTGCCACCAGCCCGCTCCGAGTTTTCTCCGCTACATTGTAGCGGAGTTTTTCCCTGCACGTGGAGACCCCTTACCGTCCCAGCTCCCTGTGTCCCGGGATCCTGCTGTGGCACCAACACCAGCTGCCCCTCCCGAGGGTCTGTGAAGCAAGGGCTCTCCTCCATCCCTCTGTGCCTCGGGCAGTCGCCATTCACCGTGTGCTACCTGAGCTCACGCCGGAGCGCCCCTGCAGGCACCGGGGAATCACCGCACCCAGAGCGCCCCTGCAGCCACCGGGGAATCACCGCACCCAGAGCGCCCCTGCAGGCTGTGACTGGAACTGCACCGAAGGGAAAGGTGCCTGAAGCCGAGCAGGCTGCCACTGGGGTTCTGGTTCTGTTTGTTGGTTAACGTTATAGTTGTTGTTATTTGTTATCCTTTGTTTTAGATAGTAGTAAAGAACTGTTATTCCTATTCCCATATCTTTGCCTGAGAGCCTTTATAATAATTCGGAGAGAGAGGGGTTACAGTTTCCCATTCCAAGAGAGGCTCCTGCCTTCCTTAACAGACACCTGTCCTTCAAACCAAGACAGGACATCTGCATAAAGGCAGCATAGAGACTTTACAGTCAGTGAGGAGAGCAGAACTGATGCCTAGAGGGAGGTGTATGAGAAGTGCTTCGAGAGTGAAGCTGAAAACTCTTTTGGGGAACCATGGTTGGGGACTGAGACAATAAATTCCCTGTAATATATGAAGACATAGTCCAAAGGGGGGATATGAGGTTCTAATTGCAGCCAGTGAACTGAAAAACCTGGGTAAAGACAAGTAGGTGTTGACAAATTACAGACTGATGATAAACTTGAACCAATAGAGAGGAGAGGCTGTGACCCAGAGTCCTGGTCCCGGGGAGAATGCTAGAGAACCTGAGTTGTCAGGAGAACCTGTGTTGCTCAACACAGAAGAAGGGATTTTCTTTGTTGATGTAATTTAACTGTGCATCCTCAAAACAGGTACCCTGTGGACTGTTCATAACCCACCATAGTGGCTGTGGGAAGGCTACTGGTGTGGGAGGGGTCCTCCATTAAGCTGGTCTTTCTTCTGGGCGGCGGCTGATGATGAGGCAGAAGACCCATAAAAAACTGTATTTTTCTTACAGGAAATCCATGGTGTAAACAAAAGAGACTTCTCTCCCTAAATAAACTGGAACAAGAGCTGCTTCTGAGGTGGTAAACTGACTGGAGGTCAAAGTGTTGTCTTTTGTGTGTTGTCAGGGAGAAAGAAATGGAGAGGTGGGGGAAGGAGGGGTGGTCTGAGGAGTTTGTTCTGGTTTTTTTTTTGTTTTTTTCTTTCCCTTTGTCTTAGGTATATTAATAAAGTTTCTTTATACTTTATGAAGTTTGAGCCTGCTTTGCCTACTCCTAATCCTCATCTCACAACAAACATCAAGTAAATTTTGGTAAGTGTGCTGGCATTTAGCCACAAACCTGAATAGGCGAACTGAAACCACTACAGCTAGGAATTGCCATCAGCTGTTAGAGATGTTAGACAAACTTTGTCAGATGTGGTAGCAGATGGCACCTGACTATTAATATACATGGGTACTTGCTAGACTACTCCTCCTTCCTTTCTCTTCGTCTCTTGTTATTTTTCTTGTCACTACATCCTCATACCCTGCATAATTGGGGATTTTTCCCCATCTTTGCCCATATATATGTATACAACAGAAATTATACTGAACATAAGTTGTGTTAGACTGTGCAAATAGTATTATAATGTATATTATCTTGGAAAAAAAAATAAAACATACTCAACAGGAAGAGAAAATCAGATTCATGAAGTGTGAAATACAGTCCTTGACAGAGGAGCAGCATAAAGCCAGATCTCTTTTGCACAGGGTAAAGCTCTGTGGAGCAGTGCTAAGTAATGTGCTGTTCCCCACCTGGCTGCCTGTCTGTCATGGGGATGTCTTCTCTTGCTCTTCAGCCTGGCATGCTAAAATTGAAAAATCCTTCTGCAAGTGCCACACACTTCAAGTCTAACATTTCTCCTCTTGATATGCCAACTGAAGACATATAAATAACCAAATTCATTCTTCCAAGAAAAAAAGTCTATTGTTTGTAGGGACAGAAAAAAGTGAAAATTCTAGTCTCAGGCTAATATGTTTAGGGTTTTTTACATCAGTATGTTAGCATTTATTTGGTTTTTTGAAATGCATTTTTCTGAAAGGATGGATTAAGGTAAGAGGATTGAGACAGTGGTTTGTGGGTGTTGACTGGGACGCTTTATGAGGATCTGTGCAGTTGAAGCATTAGTTAGTTAGATGTGTAGTTCAGCTGTGCCACCTGGAACTCTGGAGCTGGAGTGGAAGCAAATACCCTCCTACACATCACCTCTGATGTTCGTGAGTGGTGTTAAAATACATGGATTTAAAATTTAATACACATGTCCAGCTTAAATATCTCTGGCAGTAGAGTCTTCACCTGAAGAGGTGCTGGGGCACACAGGAGCTCTGTGCAAGGTGGGATATGGCTGAGGCAGCTGGGCACCCATAGGAGCACATCTTTTAGGTTGGGCTTCCCCTTGTAGGTAGGCCCTTGTCCTTCAGCCCAGAGTGATGCGTGGTGATATGGAAATTGAGAGCTGCACCTGTATGCAGACAGATGGAAACATCTTTTATGAAACTCATGGCAGCTTTTAACATTAAGTCACCTTTGTGAAGTGTGGAGGGGGAAAACCTTAGATTTCAGTCATGTTTCCTTCGAAACATGTAACTAATAAGAAGGCAGAATCTGCAGAAGATGGATGTGCTGTCAGGACAGGTTTGTGAGGCACCTTTGAAACCGATGGCAATGCAGGGACCTTGAGTTCCTCCTGCTCTCTGTGGATGAAAATGTTCTTTAGACATGGTAGCAGTGAATGAATCATTTTAGTCTATCTGAATTTATCCTCCATAGAGGGAAATGGTACAATAAACTTGCCTGTTTCCTGCTTTTGACCCCTCTAATAGCACCTGCTTCTGCAGCTGGGGGTAGAGGCTATGACAAGATTCTGCACAGTTGCAGGATTCACC
Source organism: Eopsaltria australis (assembly GCA_034509425.1). Lineage (NCBI taxonomy): Eukaryota > Metazoa > Chordata > Aves > Passeriformes > Petroicidae > Eopsaltria > Eopsaltria australis. The sequence continues at coordinate 136,708 of JAVTVJ010000423.1, forward strand.
ATTTGCAACAGGTTACAAGAGTATTAGTGATTAGAAAGCATGAGGGATACTATTTTCTATGTTGTAAATGTATACTCTCTATTTACAGATAATGTTGAAAATGAAGAATTTATTTTCTACATAACATCCCAGTGCTAAGTCCTAGATATTTAAGTTTCACACTGATGCCTGAGACATTTTTATAACTTCAGAAAAATGCATTAATCTTTTGATGTAATTGTAAACAAACAATTTTCTTCATTCCATCCTATTCCTTGAGTTGGACTTCTCTGATGTTACCAGAAAGAAAGGTTTTGAAAAATGTAGCAAGTGAAGTCATCAGCTTTTTGCAGAGGATTATGTGTCCTTTGAGTTCACTGTTTCAGGACATGTACATGCCCGTTTCTCCTTAACATAGATGATTCTCATGCAAGTGCAAGAAATATAAGTACAAGTTTTTGTCTGACCTGTGTTATTTGAATACAAAATACTCTTCTTGTAGGTAATGCAATATACTTTGAAATATGAAATAGGTTAAACTTTTAATTCCATTTACTCATTAGAAGCACAAATAATGAGAAGGAAGGATTTAAGAGGAAACCAAACTAAGGCAGATAGTGTTTTGAAGCATATAACTCTAAATTTGTGAGTCTGCCTTCCATCACATGCAGTTAATTTGTTTTACATTATGCATTTCTGACATTTTTAAAAGTAGTATTTACTAATGTGCTATGGACTGTACATATATGTATAAATCCAGGCATTTTCAAAGTTAATCTCTGTCAGCTTAATCTTCTTTTGAGACATTTGTTGAAGAGTCAGCCTCTGAATGAGAAACATTCAACTGTTAATTCTCTATTCAGATGAGAAGATTTGATTCATAAATGCACATTTACATATAATAGCAATGTTTTCCTGAGTATATAAACCACAAGCTTGGATCTTAGATATGTTAAATAAAGAGGGAGATGTATGTACGTATTTGAGAACTTGTTTTACCAGAGTCCAAAAGAGAGTGGTTACATAAACCTCAGATTTCTCAAATGCAATTTAGCTAGGCTACCAGGAAATGCACACAGCTTCTCATAATGTGTTGTTACCCTACTGGTACTTTACCAATAATTATAAGAAAAAAGAGATTAAAAAACTTGATTAGAAAAAAGAGATTTAAAAATCTTGATTAGAATACCGTATCTCAAGAAGAGATCAGAGGATGATTGTTCTTTATTTTTAAAAGATGGAACAATGAAGTATCCATGAACACACAGAGCATCAAAGCATTGATTTTGTTTCCGTTCAAACAGGGATAATTGTAGAAGAAAGAGTTTTGCTGAAAATAGGCTCTTAATTTATTTCTCCTGAACCAAAGTTATGTTTTACTGGTTCTTTTCAAAAAAAGACCATGTTTAATCACTAATCCTTCACATCCACTAACTCTTTAATTTTCTATTTCAAACATGTCTTCTGAAAAAGTAAATCTCCTAGACCTTAAGGAATCAATTCCTCTACAATCAGTTAAGCATTGGGGAAGAATGCACTTGAAACAGATTAGGTGGATAACTGTGGCCATCAGCAGCAGTCCAAGCCCTCAGAAATGGATATATCATCATCTCTTCACTTTTCAATAGACTTGGCAGCTGTGTTTTTATGAAACGGTAGTTACTGAATCAGCACAGGAGATAAAAGATAATATAGCTGCTATTTGTTATACAGAGACAGGCCAGAGAAACTTGAAGAGGGAGTGGTGACTTTCAAATCTATGAAGCAGCCATTGGAAAAAATAGGTGGTTGTATGTCTGGTTTTCTCTGTAGCCTGACAGTCTTGTAACCTAATAGTAACAGCTTTGGAGTTCCTATACATCACCTTTTGCATCCTACTGGTACAACTATGTGAAAGCGTGTGCTCCTCACATCTTAGGTAGATACCTTGGAAAATCAAGCTGCAACCTGAGAGGAGTTCTAGGACTCCTGTTCCAATTCTTGGGATCATTCAACATGTAGGACACCAAGCAACAGAACTGCAAAGGTGGCAGTGAGCTCTCTGTTTCACACGGATTTTCTGTTTCAAGGTTTTGTTCGCAACTTGCTACAGCAATTCAACAGTCACAGCTTTCTTCGCAGACCATATTTGTTTCAAAGTTGAAAGCTAACGTGATCAGTTTTTGAAATCTGCCAGCAGCATATCTGTACTGCCTCGTTTTGCAGGGATTTATTAGCAAAAGATTTTATTTATATTGCTTTCTTCTTGCTGTTGTAGGTTTTCACCTACACACTTTGAAAGAACAGGGTTTTTTTTTTCCTTTCCTGAGAAATGACTAGGATGTAGCCAGGTACCAGAGAGATTCAATCTGCAAAAAGCAGTATCATTAAATCCACTAAAATTTAAGACAGAATATTAACTCTCTTCTCATTAGCTAAACCTACAAATAAAGTGTTAAACGTGTATGTAATTATTGTGTTGCTTTCATTGTTTTGCACAAATGACATTTTCAGTTGTCTACTTAGACTCTCATATCATGTAGAAAAAATAGAAGTTAAAATTCTGATTCTAGACTTCAAGTGACAATTTGTATTGTCACTGTGTACACTTGCCAGTAGCCCTCAGCAATCTTTCTCGTCTTTCTGGTAATCACATGAAAAGATTTAAGACTAAGATTAGCTGGAGAGATAAGAACTGAGGGGAGGCAGCAGGAGGCTCTGGTAATGACATACAAGCAGGAAAAAAGTGAGAGTTACTACTTTGGCTCAAACATAGTGCCTGTTGTGAAGGAGAATTAGCATCCCTAAGTTAACCCTACCTCCCTTTGAGACACCTGTTGGGTCCTTTTTTTCCCCTCTTCCTATCTTCTTCCCTGCCAACAAAAATCTCTATGATGCAGTCTAAAAACACACGCTGGAAGTAGCAGTGTGGGAAAGGCATGAGGTTGCCCCATATGGCCAATAGTTTTGTTACGTGATGCTCACATAGTGTGTATAAATACTTGCTTTTGCTTAGGCAGGGAAGCAAGAGAATGGATTTTAGCTAAGAGTTGTTTTAGCTGTGTTGTTTTTCATTCTGGTTGGGTTTTTTTTTGTTCAGGCAAGCTTATTCCTTGTAATAATTTCTGTTTTCTGCTTCTAGCTTAGTCAAATTTTCAATTCCTTCACTAATTTTAATTATTTTCCTCTATATACTTGAGGTTTAAAACACAAGAGTAAGTATTATGTTCGAGTCCTCAAGTTATGTTAATGTATCAACCCTTCCTTTTTCTTTTAATCTGGGATCACAACCTCAAAAGTGTTTACATTTGCAGTTCCAGCCAAGTGTCCAGAGTGCTTTTGTCTAGTGTTTAAAGGAGCTTCATGTCAGCATTGTGAGCAGTGTCTGCCGAGGCAGAACTGATCCTACAAGATCAAGTGATGTGATCAAGAGACAGAGGAGGCTGGTGAAGTTATCAAGGCATCACTTTACATGATTTTTATCGCTACAGAAGGCAGCAGGCAGTTTCCTTGCTTTTGCAAGTTCAACTTGTTGGAACTTAATTCATTAAGGCCGAGTGTATTCACTGTACTGAATTTCTCACCTAGTTAAAGCTTTCCTTCAAAGGATTTTTTTTGTTATTTCACAGTTTCAAGAAGTCAGACAGAACATCATTTCACATGTCCTCTGTAGGTAAATAACTGCTTTAAACACCTATGAGCTCTACTTTTTTTAAAAAATGCTTTCAGAAAGATTGAGAATTTAAATAACACAAAGTCAGAAACTACAGAATACCCTGCTTCCTGCAAGAAACAAGTGTTAAATAATATATGCTTGTATATTCCTTATATAAATAATATGTACTTATTTGAATACAAAATAAACTTTGAAAAAAACTGTTGTCTTTTTGTAACATATTTGTAGCCAACTGTACCTAGTCAAAAAGAAAGGATCAAAATTATGTCTCATCTGTTCTATTCATCAGTGAGTGGCTAACTGTAAATCATAGTTATGTTAACAAAGAGCAGGTATGATGAAACATTATAAAGTCAAAACTACATACAAAGGAAAGAAATTTTACCTTTTAAAAAAAGGAATTTTACCTTCCTTTCCCTCTTTTCTACAGCTAATTCTGGGAAAAAATGAGATTTTAAGTACTGCATTAGAAGGTACCATAGTTTTCAATGCTCTTCTGTTCTTTGTATTTTCAGCTTTGTGTTTTGATCTTTTCTCTTAAAGGATAATCTGGTATCTTGTTTTTACACCGATGCTATGTTCAATGTCTTCTATACAAAGCAGTGGGTGCTGTCAAATGTAAAGGGTTGTTGTAGCTGTGATTTCATCTTTCTCACAGATGGCAAAATCTTCTGGTGAAAATTTTCAAACTTGTATTTATGCACCTCCTCATCCTGATTGCTTTAGAAATTGCAATGAAACTAATAACTTGGAAGAAGAAAAATTATATCAGTGTTTAAAAATTATTAGGCTTTAAGGTTAATTTTAAATGCTCATCTTTGCAAATTCTAATTGCATTATTGCTCTTTAGGCCTTGAATTAAGCCAGTGAAACTCATCTTATTGAAATGATCCTGAATTATCCAATAATTTTTGCTTTATTGTTCTGTGATTCATTATTATTTATTTAAAAATCAGCACTGGAAATGTGACAGTACCATGACACTTTCCCTAAGTAACTGTTGAACTCTTAATAGTTTTAGGTACTCTACAGATCAATCTCACATATGCACATGCAAATCAAATCTGAAATTGCTGACAAAGATGCTCCTGTGACTTACATTAGTCATGTGAAGGCTTCAAGGAAAAAATTGGACTAGTTCTATCTATGAACAGCAATGAATATGCTAAGAAGATTGACCAAAGTAAAGCAAATACAGTTCTCACAGTTGGCCTTCATGCTAGGTTAAGGCTATGAAAATCCCTAGCTGAGGATAAGAACAGAAATCACTAGTCAAAACTTAGTAGAGTATGAAGCAGGGCAACATTACTTAAGACATTGTAAGGTTCAGAGAACACAGAAAGCATATAATTTCATTTAAGAGAACATTTTAAATGTTGTATTTGAACGAGCTAAGCAGAATATTCAGGAGCAGTTTGCCTGAAACATCAGCATTTCAGTGTTTGTCCAAACCAGCCAAAGTGACTGAAGTATCTGAAAAGAGCACTGAACGGCTTTCATGTTGTTGAGGATGCTAGATTGAGGGGTCTCAAGACAGTTTGCTGTCTGTGATCACAGATGGCACTGCTTTCCCTGCAAATAAACTGGGCCCTTTATATAAGTTATTTTGCAAAACATCTCAGGTGTCTCAGACCAGCCTGTCTTGTTCAGGTGTTGCTGCCAAAGCTGCTGGAAAAACTCGTGGTATACAACACTGCCCTGGCTTGTGCAACAGTTGGGTCACAGGCTCTGTGTCTGAGAAATGGACTGAAGTAGAGAGCTTGGATGCCTGTGGTGTGCCTGAGAAGCTAGAGCCAAACTGAATCTGAGCGCAGCTCAGACATATAGACTAAAACAAGGTCTGATGAATAACCAGAGAAAATGAGCCTGCCCTGAGCATTGGGGGAATGTATGTAGAAACTCATGGAGATATACCATGAATGTTGTTGGGGGCAGTCATCTCACATCAGGCAGAATGAGAGACAGACTTCTATTCAATTATAGCTCATGATTTCCTGATTTTTTCTCATACATTAAGAAGAAAAGAAAAATCCATAAAATAACTAGTTAAGGTATTTTAAAAAAGCTTTAAATCAAAACCACATTGGCCTGCCTTGTAATGACACTTCTCTAGTCAAATGTAACACTTCTGAGGTCTGATATCTCCTGGAACACACTGAGATAAATTTGCATGACTCTTCTCTATATATCTGGACAGTAAGAGTGGGTTTCATCATATTGATGTAGATGTCTGATATGTAGGATGCAGGCATTTACATCTAAGGTAATCATCTAGTCTTCCTTTATAGTCAACAAAGGAACTAGGCACTCCAGAGTATGGTTCATTTCATGTAAAGTAGGTCAGATGAATTGTAGCCTCAAAGTGTCTGTTCTTCCTCACTGACTGTAACAACAGTTGAGGGTGTCACTGAGCTGTCCATGTCTAAGTCAAAAGTGTGGCAGCTGAAACCCTTACCACAAGATGAGTCATGAGAGCTCTGTACGGTTGTTCTTTGTTATTTTTATTTATGTATTCATAGTAATCTTTAACCACAGGAGAGTAAAGTGACAATGCATTAAACCTGTAACTGCTATATCATCTAAACCAAAGTGTGAAAGCACTGGTAATATTATTTTTGCTATAATTAATTTGATTAGACCTTACAGATGCATACTATGAAGTGTTAAATAATATTGCTGTTTTCTAACAGTTTAGCGCATTGCTCCCTGTACATCGAGTGTGATTTACCATGGTGAAATACATCTTTATGCTTACTGATTAGCATGAAATTTGGGGCAAGACAAACATATCAGTTTAAATGAGAAAAAAGGCTGCTCTTTCCCTCACCATTTCTGAACTGTCCAGATTAGACTAAATAAATATATTAAGTTAATGGAAGGGCCTCTGAATTTAGGAGAGCACTGTGTTGCTAGTAAGGCACCAAAGAGGTGAATGGAAGCATATTGGACAGTCTGGTATTGTAAGAGTAAGACTTGTCATGTTGTATAAACCAGTGGCTAACAGCAGAACTCTAGTAATACAAAACATTTTCCAGAGATAGACACTGACATTTTTCAAAGCTGGTGCTTTAACCATGAAGTCACATAAATTCTTTGATACAATGTACTAGGGCTGCTGGCTATGAATTATGAATAAACTTTGCTAATCACCACTGAATTTTGATTTTGCAACCATTGATTACCTGCTGTCATTTGATAGTGTTTGGAGAAGATTGCTAAATATAATAAAGCATCCTGTGTAGGCCTGTGGAATTATGATAAAAAGTTGACAGAATAACATTAAGAATTCTGGAATGTATTCTCATGAGCTTAAAGGAATAACTAAACCTGAATGCAAGTATTGGAGAAATGAAAAACTACTGACAATTATAAGGACCTGTTATGTCATGCAAATTCTTCACCTTCAGCCTGATTAAAGGTCTTCAGGCACAACAGAACAGAGTTTGCAAATTTGCAGGGTTATTTTTTCTGTAATGCCATGGTGAAGCTAGTGAATATTTTAGAGACTTATGGAGTATCCTTGCTGTCAATTTGTAGTGATGTTTTACCTCGCTGAGATATCAAAGGTTGGTGTTTATGCAGCACATTTACTTTTCCTAGTAATCAGCATACTAATGCAGTGACAGTCTCCAGAATTAACAGGAATGAGGCATAGAAAGGACTCAAGAAGATGAGAAACCTGTTCTGTAATGTCTTGATAATACAAGAGGTCACCATATTTTGGCTTTGGGAACAACCAAACAATTTAATTCTAGAGTACTTACCAGAGTAAAGAAACACTGTGTTTGTGTGATTACTGTTTTGACCCAAACTGATATTACATAGCATTGCTGCTACTATTTAACTGCCTAATATTCTCTTAAGTCAGAGAATAATATATTTATTTTAATGATTGCGCACCAATTCACTCATAGACTAGCATAAAAAAGGAAGGTTAGATAGACACTTATCTTGGTAGATCATTTTGCAGTATAAAACATGCACATACCTTCTTTTTCAAGAGTCACTCAGGTATTAATGGGACACATATATGTATTGGGTCTGACTGGGGTAAAGCTCACAGGCCTTACACTGCTGTACTTTGCTTTGGTAGCTGGTGTTGATAACAGAGCAGTGTTTTGGCTACTGCCAAGCTGTGCTGTCCCTGTGACATTCCTTCCCCCACTGAAGGGGATGGGGTGGGCAAGATCCTGGGAGGGGACACCAGCAGGCCAGCTGACCCCAGTCAGCCAAAGGGATATTCCATACCATATGACATCAGCTCAGATATATAAGGGAAGGAAGAGAGGAGGAGGAGGAGGCAGTCAGGGCTGGTTCATGTTTGCCTCCTTGAACAACTGTCACGCGTGCTGAAGCCCTGCTTCCCAGAAAGTGTCCGGACATCGCTACTGATGGGAAGTAGAGATTGATTGTTTTCCCTTCTGCTCTTGCGCACGCAACTTTCAACTTGCTTGTTCTATTTTTTTTCCCACTGTAATAAAACTGCCTTTTCTTACCCTGATAGTCTTTTTCAATATTATCCTCTCCCCTCTCCCAGCGGGAGAGGGAGTGATAGAGTGACTGAGTGGGCATCTGGCACCTGGCCGGGGTCAACCCACGACAATATAGCATGCTAAAATAATTTACTGCATTTTTCCCAATAATTTTCAGCCTATCTGACTAAACTGAAACAAACATAAACCCTGCACAAAATTTACCAGAGTAAAACCCCAGCCTGAACAACTTTCAGAGAATGCTGAAGCCCGGTCTACTCAATTTTAGTGGTAATGTGAAAGAGCACCAAGTTCAGAACAGCCAGGATTCATTCTGTTGATTCATAATTTTCTTTCAAGTTGTAAAAGCTGTATTAGAAAAAGCATTTGCTTTTTAAACATCTAGCAAATAGATCAGTCCACAGTGCTCACTTGAACAAAAGGCAGCAAGTAAAAACCATATATAAGAGAACAAAGTGATAACTAAGCCAGATGACCTTTTTTTTCAACTGCAGTCAGCTGTATATACATGTATAAATATATTTTCTTCAAGAGAGGACAAAGGAAAAAAATAGAGATAAAAAGTAAGGGTATTTCATTTAAGTAAAACTTAACTAATTTTAACACAATTCCAGGAATTTTTTAACATATATCTATGTAAATACACACACACTTTGCCCTTTTCACAAGTATGTAAGAAAATGGTATTTAAGAATAAATCCTTGGTGATAACATTTACAAGCAAATCTAGTTAGATTTATTATCAGAGGTGGATTTGAGACAAGAAAATTATCCTAGCAGTATTTGTCAAACATATGACAGTGCTCTCTAATTGACTTCAACAGGGGCGGATTCCCTGCTATATGCTTTATTTAATGTAACTTTAAAGTGTTCCTCATTGCCAGTCATATCACTTCTTTGAGCAAGCGCTTACTCCAGTTTTAGCTGGGGCTCGCCTTGAGAGAACAATCAGGAAGAAGCCTGTGCATCACTTAAGTTCTTGTGCACTGCTAAATTTCAGTTTTCAACCTGTCCTAAAGTTTCTCCTTCAAAGTTATTAATGGAAGGAAATATAGCGTATTTCATGAGGTCATATTTTATACACTCATGTTTTTACATTTTTAGCCTGTTCGAAGTCGTCTGTTTTGTGCAAAGTGTTGTATTTTGCTCCTGACAAAGCATCAGCTGATAACCAACAGCTTTGGCCCTGAACATACACCTCATTTTCTTTCTGCAATTTATATACTGTTCTCTCTTATTTGAAATATCCCACCACTCATGGCCAAATTGAGTGAGCTATGGGCCTAGTGGTGGCAAGAGAAAGAATTGCTCCATTAACAGTGCTTATTGTTAATGGATAGGATAGGCGAATAATAAATCAAACCAAGAACTTGGGTGTTAGCATTCATGTATTTTAGCATGCTGGATCAATTTAGAAATGCAAAAAATCAGAATGCTTTGGGGATATGCTGCTTTTGTTTACTTCCAATCACTTCCAAGTCAGAAAGTTAAGTAATCTAGTATTGGCACATGACAATTTAGTGCCCAGTTTTACCTATGAGGCTACATACTAAACACTCATGCTAGACTTTTCAACCAGAAGATGAATTTATCATTTGTATTGTAACACTCATCACTTGAGAAGTGATTATCATCTAGAGTCTGACCTATGCCCTAGGGAAATGTTTAGACCTGTACTTAACTCTTTTACATTGATTAATGTTCCTAAAGCTTTTTATGTTTCCTTCCAATCATTACAAATTTCTCATTTAATGCAGTTTAGTTCAGGACTATAGAAATGTGGGCTGTTTCCCAGAATTTTCAGGTGTGGTGATGGTGATATAGAGGGCTTAAGATTTAAGGGTTAATTGCTGATTGTGGGTACTACTGGTACTGTTAAATTTTGCAGCTGCTTGCTAGACAATGTATACCGCTTGCTCAACACTTATGCTTGCCAAGCAGAAAGGAAAAGATGTATGGCCATTGATAAGAAAGGGAAACCGGGACCAAAGATCCTGTTTTTGGATCCTGAAACCAGCTCGGACCGGCTCTGGGGTTCGGACTTGGACTAGGAACTTTCAGAGCATGCGCAAGGAAGAAAGGTAAAAAGTTCATCTGAGGAAGACCACTTACTTCATCTGGGGAAGACCTTTACTTCATCACTAAGTGGCAGTGCAGGCGTATTGGAATGCTAATGACTTGGGCTAATTATAATATTAAGCGGGGACAGACAATGAATATGTATAGGCGCATTGTGTGATCTAATGCATATGTACCTTGTAACCAGATATATACCAAGCTGAATGCCACTGAGGGCATGCATGGATTTGAAGAAATTATTCTCCCATGTGTCACAGCGCTGGCAAAATACACCTACTTTACAACTTTATTAAGTCGTGTAGTCTTTCCGCGTATCAATGCCACTTCAAAACAACTGCAAAATAGCAACCAATCTGCCATCTGTGGCATTATCTTTTACAGGTATAGCTGGTGAGAGGCAGACATTCAAAACTTACCTGAACTGGACTGGATAAGACCCCAGTCTGATTTAGATTATGTCAATAGCGATCGTGTATAACATGAATTATGGAGGCTTTATCTGAACTAGTATGGTAGGCTGTTGAAGCTGCTTCAGAATAAATCATCCAATTGCTTTGTGATATATCAGTTTGCACCAACTAGTAGTAATAACTGGGGAGTCTGAATTCAGTACTTAACTAGCTACAAGTCTTGTGTGGCAGATAAAGAAAAATTCCAAGGCAAATAATTCAATAGCTTTGTTAAAAAATAATTGTAACATTATAATTACTGAGAACATCAAAAATTGTGTTAGGTTTTCATATTAGGTTTCCAACCTGAATGATACTGTGATTCTATGATACTTAACGGTTTTTCATTCTTTTGTAGTCTATTGAAATGGCTCTTCCTAAAATTGTATTTACTGCTACTTAAATCTTAAAACCATCTTCTTTGATGTATTAGCTCTTATCAGTCTAATTCTTCTCTCTAGAATCTAATTTTTTCTTGATTTCCATGGCCTTATTATCCCATATCTCCTTTCAGCTTTCTGATCATCACTTCAGTAAGTGTTTTAGAGGGATCTTGCTTGATACAGCTGTGATCTGGTAACATGGACTGGGTGCCCAGTAGCAGCTGAAGCAGTGCTTGGGGCAAAAGCCCAGATGCAATTGTTGAATGCAGGGTTAAGTTAGTTTCATCTGAAAGTTTATGAGTTCCAAGACTGCTCTGCCATGCAAGCTAAAGCCCTGTAAGTGGAACTATCCCTCTGAAAGAAACACTGTGTGCTTTCTGCCGTGCTTCCTCTCATGATTTGAACTGTCTTTTGGCAGATGTCTCTAAAAAGCTTGAGAATTTTTTGGGTGTTTGTTAATCTACTAAGGCAGAACTTACCATGCTGATTAGTTGTCTGCCTCTTTTAATTAAATTATAATTTTTTTGAGATGTCATCTTCTCTTTTCCTAACATCTATGCAGTGGGTAATAATGTTTTTCTTATAAACACAAATTTATGATTATGATTTTTTTCCTATTGCAGTTCATCCACTGTCATGTCTTTTCTATTTCCAGAAGATTTCTCATGCCTTTGTTGCATCAGACATCTGGTCAGTATAGCTCAGTTACAACCCAAGGATTGTAAGAACTGTTTCAATTAGCATAATCTCCCAGTCACGAACAGTACAATCTTTGCCATTGGAAAGAAGAATTATATAAGGTTGCTTCTAGACATTGTAACAATTCTGGAGTTGTGTGGTTGAAGGGAGAGTATTTTTTTTTCTGCACTTAAAACAGAATTAAAATGCCTCAAATACTGTTTTATCATTTAGTACTATGCATTCATTTCTTCACTGGGATACAGAGCTATGTTTAGCAGAGTGGTGTAACTGGCCAGTAGTGGCTCTGGTGGCTGTGCAAAAGACACAAGAAGATGTGAGAATGGCTGCACAGTCAAGAAGGCAGCATTGCCAGGTTCAACTCTACCAGCAAACTTAAAGGAAAAGCTGCAAGGCAACATTAAGTGGCAGAGGAGAAAAATCCCTTCCATTTGAGCTCTGTCATCCTGAAGACTGACCAGGATATGTTTTGCTCAGTTCACTCCTGATATAAGTCAGTGTGTCCCTTGCTTGACTAGGCTAGCCTCCATAAGACCAGCCACTCTTTTCTTGTGCCTCTGTGTCCCCAGCCATAAAGGATTGTTGGGCATCTTATGGGTTGAGTTGGGGTTTTTTTGATGTATTTTAATAATAGCTGTGTAAATTAGTAACTAGTGTTAAAGAGAAAAAAATTGAGTGAAGGTATGGGTACTGTTCAGCCAGACCAGAATCCCGCTCACCATTCAATATGGCTTAAGCCCTCTGGACTGCTCTTCAGAGCCACTTTGATCTTTCCCTTGGCAATACACAGGTGCTTAAGGAGAAGTCAGGCCACCAAAAATACTATTCCATGTATTTCCATGGGTCACACAGGTTTTGTGTAGTAGATCAGTTCTTTGGAGACCTAGACAAGAACCTTACATTTCTTCTTCTCTAGTAGACTTCCCATTCTTCCAGAGCAGACTTTACCTGCCTCTAGAAAACTTTATTAGTTGATAATTAGATTTATAAGAAGAAAAGATCAAATATTTTTCATGGGCACTGTCATCCTGAGAGTGCTTACATAAGGACACAGCTTCATTTTTTCAGATTTTCTGAAAGTAAACCCTATGTTTTTCCTGTGCCATCTTCACTTGTGCAGAAAGTAAGAAATATTTTAGTTCTAATACAGATTAGCCACTTTGAACTTGTACCTTTGTTCCAAAGAATGTTTCCTACTAAGACTGAACCTCTCTCTGTCTGTTGTACATGTACATGCATGGTTTGTCAGTACTTTGGGATTTGGATCTCTCAACAGCAGTGTTGTTGCCTAGCAAAGACTGGTATAACGCAAGACTAATACAGTATGCGTTGGTAAACCTGATTTTAAATTTAAAATGACAGTGTGCCCTTTTTAGCCATTTATTAGTCACTGTTTATAATGATCTGTATCCCTTTTGCTTTCCCCACTCAGATGTTGCAAGAGCAATTGAGTTACTGGAGAAACTGCAGGAATCTGGAGAAGTACCAGTACACAAGCTACAGTCTCTAAAGAAGGTGCTGCAGAGTGAGTTTTGTACAGCCATCAGAGAGGTATGAATTTGAGATTTTTAGTTATTTCTCAGACTAACATTCCTCACCAGTGAAGAAAAGCGTATTTGCCTTTCAGTGCTACATTGTATAAGGGATGATGGATGTGAGATGTCTGTAGTTGCCTGCTACTGTGCAGAATGTTGAAGTTACTGAAAAGCAGACACAGAACAGTTGTGTCAGCAAGACATCAAGGATGAAGCAATTAACCTTGCCAAGGAGAAAGGGTGATTAATTAGTACTTTAGTATTCTGCTTGTGCTGTTTGAGGGTCTGTGGTAACCTGTACAGCACTGTGCTGGAGTATGGGGTCATGCCAGGTTGACTCAGTGCAAGCTTGAATGCCTCACCTTTGAGCTCAGATGTGCTGATAAAATCAGAATGCAGTGACAGCCAAAAGGGGCAATACTGAAGTTAACTGAGCTGATAGGAATCTGACCTTTGAAGTCTGGTTGGGTCCCAGTGGGCTTTGCTCCTCATGTCAGAAATTCTTGTTATACTGCTAAGAACTGTGATCATTCCACTACCAGCTGTGGTCAGGCCTTCCTAAGCTCTGCCCAACAGTAGCTAAACAGTAATTGTTTTCTTCAAGTCAAGCTAGAGAAGATGCACCACAGGTCTACATGCATGCAAGCAGTATATTTAAAGCAGTTAAACGACAAACACTTCTGTTAGAAGTTTCTTAGAAAGAAAACATGGTTTAATACAACATTGCGTCACATATTTTACCTACTAAACCAAGGACTCAGCCTGCTGAACAGAAGCAGCTCTAAATGCCCTAATGAGGGCAACATCTTTTTAGTAGAAAACCTGTAAGAATTTCTGTTTCAGTTTACCTGTCTGCTGCCTGGAATTAATCCTCCGTTGCTGAAATCAATGGGGAATCTAATGTTCCCTCAATGGCAGCAAAATTGAACTCCTGTTAACTAGGCAACAGCAGGAGATTGAGTGGACTGCTGTGTGGCTGGAAGGAAAAAAGAGATGAACAGACATTAGTTTAATAAGCAAAATGGAACACATTCTTTGTTTTATGGAATATATTTTTCAATGTGAGAATCAGAGAGAGACTTCCACCTAATTAAATTGCAGTTTTCAAGGCTTTTTAAAGGGAATAGTGTTCCCTGACGATAAATAATAAATAGTGTTCCCTGATAATAAATAATGGTACTGTGTACCCTTAAAGGCTGATATTCTAACTAGTCCTTTCATTTAACCAAACTAAATGCTTCTTTAAGTAACCACAGAGCATAGAAAAGTTGTGGAATTGTTTGGGGTTTTCTTCAGATAGCAGAGCCTGGTACTTCAATTGTTAAAGACAGCTTTGTGTCTTTGCAGTATTGTCAGTGAAATCTTAACAAATTTATATTAGTCTCTGTAAAACAGTTTTAGCAGAAGCAAACACAAAATTTAAGAACTAGGAAGCTGGCTTAGAAAAATGCATTCTCAGTTCAATGAACTGAAAGTAGGTCTTGACAAAATCATCTCAGTGGCACAAAAGGACTTTACAAAGTATTGTGTAAAAACAACCTGCACGTGACTGGAGCTAGTTGTTACACAAAGAATTGAGTGATGATGAATAAACAGTTCTGCCAGCTTCATAAACAAAAATTGTATTTCTTATTAAGTATAAATATAACCTATCATTCTAATATATCACTAGCAGAGAACATAATTTCTATACCCCAAAAATTTTTGCCATTCACCGCTATGCATGTAAATCTTTCTTTAGAAAAAAATCTTCAAATATATAAGGACCAATTATAAATCTTTTCATTTAGGGAGAGTGAGAGGATTGACATATGCACATTGTGAGTACTTAAGGTTGTTCAACATATGACTTCTCTTTTCAGTTACATTAAGTCTTTGGCAAATATTTAGACTGTAACTCTTTTTTCTTACCAGTTGAAGAGCTGTTGGAAAACTTAGAAAATAATTGCTTCTATATTAAAAAAAAAAAACTATAAAAGCATGGAATATTTTGGTCGCATTACATTGTTAGCCATCTCCAAGCACTGCAACAAGGGCTGGGAGGGTATCTGAGCTGTCGTGTCATTAATCAGGGATGTCCTTCTTGTATGTCCTTTGTGTACACTGGAGTTTATTGAGCAGCACAGATCTTTCTGAGTGTGTTTGAGTTTGAGATAGCTAAGACTAGACAGAAATTTCTCGACAAATGCTCTCTCCTACTGTTTATCTTTTATTATCTTAGTGCAAGATGTGAGAGTGTGGTGACTAGATTTTAATTTTCTTTGTTAGCACCTACACAGACTAGAGGAGAAAAGTTGTTGACATTACAAGAGAATGCACAGCAGTCAGTTGGAAGTAATGAGAAAAGTGGGAGTGAAGCAGACCGGGTGTGAGCTGTAGGTAGGAGTAATCAAAATGGGATGAGGAGGTAGGCTTTGTGTTAGTATGCAAATTCTGAAAGAGGCTGCTTTTTATATATATGCAGATATTCAGATCTGCAGTGTGGTGTGTTCATTCTATAATGCAAGATCTGAGCCTTATTTTCTTTCATCAGAAAATCTAGTCAAAGAGATTAAGGCTGACTTTTGTAGTCCTATAAACACCACAATGGAGGAACTTTGGAAAATAAGAATTTTCTTTTCCAGTCTAAGAAATTATGGAAACTAAACTGTCCAGTGAGTTTGGTTGTTAAAATAAGTCCCAGAGAAACTCAGCATTGGGCTGATTGTAGGTGAAAGGATCAAAGATGAAACATAATCTGCACTGTACTAACTAAATGTGACTTGTCCCTTCTACAAGTAGGAATACTTTAACTACAGAAGCAGGAGGTTGCTTTTATGACCCATTAGCCTTTAAAAGTATGAGATGTTATTAGATGACATACATTCCAATCTAATGTGTAGGAATCTATCTAATGGCTGTAATTAATTGTATTTATGGGAACCTATTTGGTAAATGAAATTTCAAATCCCTTCACTAATATTCCATAGAATTTTTTTTTTTTTTAAGTGACTGAGTGAATGAAATTTAAATAGAAGTACTTTAGCATTTTTCAAGGATGCTGTGTTAGGAAATGGTGATTAATGGTTCTCACTTAGCTAAATATAAGTGCCACCAACTGAAATATTCTGTCTGGCACTAGGCAGGAATATGGATTAGCTCTGAAAATAATGGAAATAATTGAAGTATATAATGGTCTCCATATTTCCTTTTCACCTGAATACCCCTAGACCAGAAAACAAGTTAACCAAAGTCTGTTTACACTAAAAGTCCGTTTGGAAAAAAAATTTAATTATGTTTTAAAATTGCTTATTCTAAAAGCTCCCTAGCTACATGAAGATTAATTCGCCTTCTAAAGCTTTGTCATCTGATAAAACTTGCACAAATCTTGTCCATTATACCATTAAGTCCTTTACCCTTCTAAATGTTTTTGCTGTTTATTCAAAGCTGTTGCTATGTTATAGTCATCTGATTTCCAGGGAGGTACTGAAATAAATGAAGGACTGTGAAAGTGAATGCAGAATTGAGCTACTGAGAAGTTATATTCACGTGCAACTTAAAACTAGACAACCTAATTGATAAAGTTACTTAGTTTGTTATAAGTCAGTAAAAGGAAGTTGTAAGAACTGTAAGATAAGGCGCATTTCTGGTCTGGCAAGAAATTCTAAAGACCTGTGGGCACAGATGATGGAATAAACAGCTGAGCAAAACACAGTGGATCATCAACAAGAAAATGTGACATGCCTTAGCATATTATTATTATTATTATTATTATTATTATTATTATTATTAACTGAATTTCATTTACTGCTAACATCTGATAATTGGTGGTCAAGCACCAGGAGAATAACAATGCAGTCTGATAAACACTTGCATCTCCTGGTGAGCAAAGTTTTCTTTCAGGTTGATTCCCTGATTTCCATTTCTGTGTGTTAAATATGTAATATTCAGGTGTATTTTGCTTTTTTCCCAGCTTGCCTTTGCTACTCAGTTTTCCTTTCAAGGTTAAATCTAAAGTTTTTCTGTGTGGATATTATTTGAAATAAGATCTGACTAAAAATTACCTATGGTGAATCAAAGCCAAAATTAATCAGATAAAAATGTTGTGTGGCAACCAGACACACAAAAGTAACCACTATTTTATATTATTATGACCAAAATATCGTGTCATCACAGAAAAGCAATTCTGTAGGACTCAGAGACCGACAAAGGAGGAGCAATCAACACAAAATACTCTAATCTTGTCCATCTTGTATGAAATTAGTCATGGGAAAGCATGTTGTTTTTGAAAATAGTTCAGTTCCTACCTCAGTAGCTTAAAACTTTTTTAAGCTTGCTATAAAATATAGACAGAGCATCCTGGACATTTAAAGACCTCTATTGACTTACAGGCATAAAAATAACAATGGCAGAACACTGACCCATTTTTTTATGAGGTCCTGATGATCCCTAGTTACTTTAGAGATATATTTGCTTATGTTGTATAGTATTAAAAACATAGTTTCATTATATATTAGATAGGATAGTTTAATAAGCCTAGTCAGTATATTGGAATGATTTCCTTTAATTAATAATTTTCATTTCCATGCCTTAGCGATCTGAACGCCCAGAATCCCAGTGCTGCTGATGTGCAATGTGGTTTTATCTGGTCATTTCCTCAAGCTGCCCACCCACACTTTCCATTATTAACCCTGATATATGTCTTTGCAAATATTAAGGGACCAGAAGAAGGCTGCTGGATGGTGAAAACTGAATCTGGTGGTACTGTGCTTGTCACTGTACTGTGGTGCCATGTGTGACAGCAGAAGGCTGGCTGGAACCCTTCATTCACTTCAGATGTCCCAGTGTGGTGGTATACTCCATTTTTACAGGGCTGTACTGCACATAACAATTTGGGTATTAGCTGGACTCAGGCAAAAATCCTCATTAATTCTTTTATTCAGTTATTAATTTAAGATTTTAATGTAGGAGTCATTTAAATACCTGTTTTCATTGTGTTTCAAGAATCTTAAAATGTTTGTTCAGTTTGCAATATAATGCTGTTCTTCCATGTCCCAGACCTAGTCTCTGAAAGCAGAATTTCATATTTTTCTGCCTCATGAATCCTTATAAAAATGGAGGTGCACCAGGCCAAATTCTCTCAGGTGGCACCAAGGTAAGCCTCAGAGTCCAAATTCTGCCCTGTGCTCATGCTTTATTTTTGCTGGAAGCTGCATATTTGTTACAGAAAGAGAAATACAATTCCAGTCAGTCTGTCATCTCCACAGGGCAAGCCCAGCTTTTGAAGTTTTTAAATTATAAGATGCAAGCTTGGAAAAAAAAATGTACTGAAAAGACTTTACTGCTATAATTCACAGCACAGGACTGTGATTAAAGCTCAGTAGGAAGCCTGTTATCTAAAGATCCCCTACTGTCACATTTACCCGTGCAAACCGAACTGTCGGTCAGATTGAGCAGAAGTGATGTATCGGACTTAATAATAAGGCAATTAATAAACAAAAGGGCAATAGGACAACACATAGGAGTAAAGTGATGGAGATTTATCAGCTCACATTTGTAGCTCAGGTCACAAAAACAGTATGGTTGTATTAGCATGATGCCTCATTAGACTGGCTGGGAAGCAGAGTTCTCCTTAGGCTAAGCTGATACCTTGTTATAACTTGTTTTAGTGTTCCTGATAGCTTATTCAGAATCACTGCACCATTAGTTTAGTAGCAGGACTCATGCAGTAGCAAATATGGAATTGTGCAAATTGACCAATTTCATTCAGATTTTTGCATGTTTATGCACTGATTTATTTGTAATTTTTCAATAAAATTTGTAATCCTGGATGCTGATTGTAAAGTTTTGATATTTTATCTTTTTTTTTTAGACATTGGAATGGATTATAATGTCAGCCAAATCAGTTAAGTTTACCTGAATTCTGGGGCTGTGTAGCATTTGCAAGAATCTTCTAATGTACCTTTCCATCCCTTTTTCATTTCCACTGTCCCAGCAATGAAAAGCCACATAAAATAATGATATAAGGTTTTCACTTAATGAGTACTTCCATCACTGATAGGAAAGGGCATTACTTAGCTTGACTCAAATCTCATGGTGTGGCACAGCAGTAATGTATTACAGATGTTTTACAGAATTTTGTAATGTTTATTACAGTAATGTTTTACAGAATTTTGCTTTCTGCCTCCTGGTTGCACGTACTGTACCCATAGTGATGAGTTGAGAGAAGAATTTGTAATGCATGTTAATTAGATAACTAGAAAATCAGATTTCTAAAGATAAGCTGTCTGCTCTTGGTCTTGCCACCAGGCCGGATTAGGCATTGAGAAAGTTCAGCAGAAAAGCTTAAGTTAGCAGTAAACACAGAACTTTTTTCTTTTGTCAATAACCCTACTGTGTTAAAATAGAGACTATTTTTTAGGTTGAATGTAAACAGAAATTTTTCCAATTTTGAAAAACAATGAAGTTTCATTTGCCACTTTACCATAACTGATTGAAGCATTACTCTCTTGCTTGCAAGCCCTGGATGGCATGAATGGGAACTTTTGGAAATGATTACCTTGTAACTCAGCAGATGGCCTTCATTAATGGCAAGAATATGAATTTACCAAGCTGCCCAAGCAGTATCTGAGAGAAGGCATTAGTCTCTGTGCAATTACTAAGCCCCTACCACTTTCATGGCTTCACTGCAGGAGATTTAAAACAGCTGTTATTGTCACTTTTTTTTTAAGCTGCCTAGAGCTAAATACATAGATTTCACAGATAGAGTATCCTAGAATCTGGGAGCAGACTGTATCATTGGTCTTTAATGGGTGCTTTCTCCCACTGGTTTTGATTAAAGATCAATTCTTAGAGTTGGCTGGTGGTCATATATCTAATCATACTTATGCTCTGCTTGTGTAACTGTGACTTTCACAATGGATAGATAAGTACATTAGTGTTTCAAGAGTCCTGCAATGTACAAAATCAAAACAATCACATATCTTGTTCATGTTGCAGTTTAGCTGGGTGGCTGCATCATATTTACTAAAACTGTCTGGTGTTCAGGTGATGTTCTCATTTTGGCACACAGCTGCAGTTGTGTGTTCTACAGAAGATAAGTCCAGTGGAACATGTGTGGTGCATCTCAGCATGTTTTTTGTTTGCTTGCATTATCATTTTAGTTTATTGTTGCAGTATCCTATTTGATTACATAAAACTCGTCAGAATAAACAGAATAACCTCTGCTGCAGTTCTTCTCAAGCCTGCTTCTTCCTCTTGAGAGAAATTAGCAGCAAGATTAACTACCATGTAATATTAATAAGTGACAGGTTGTTGGAAGCCACTGAACCATTTTTTTTGCCTTGATGGAGTCTCAGTATCCCTCTGGTGCCACTTAACTGATGTCAGTGATAAGACCCCTGAGAAATGCTGCTCAATCTCAATTTTTTTAATTGTGCTTTCAGAAAAGAAATTGTAAAACTCTTAAAACTCTATTTTGGCTATATTTTTGTTGGCATTTAAAACAAGAAGCATCAGTAGTTTCCTTCCTTCTCCCTGCCTTCTCAGCTTGATAGGAACATTTGAGATGAGCTTGCATGATGATATCATGTTTCATCCAGGTGCTCATTTTGGCAAGGTTTTGACAAATCTGTTAAAGTTTGGAATATGGCTGTTGCATATGCCAGCCTCAACAGCGTATACAGACTTACAGATAAAATGGAGGAAATTAGTGTTTGTTAATGCTTGTGTATTTTTGAACTCAAAAGTAACTGGCAATGAGGTCTAAGACAGAGTTTTAAATTATAAACTGAGTTTCAAGTGGTCTTACGGGAATTAACTAATCACACATGTTCGTATTTCTTTTTATCCCAATATATTGCTGTAGAAGCGGCAAAAGAGACGTTTAGCATTGTATTTTGCTAAGGTTTAGTGATTGCAAAGGATACAGTTTCTGCAACACCTGTAACACTGTTTTAAAGATGCCAGATCATAGTTCCCATTGATTTAGAGCAGAATATAGAACAGTGTGTAAGAGATAGGAAATAAACTAAACAATCCAATTATATTTTTCTTGTTCCTCGTTTAAGTAGTTTTTACTTGCAAATAAAAGTCTCGTTTTCTGTATTCTTGAAAGCAACTTCCCACTGACTTCAGAGTGTCAGTGATGACTCCAGACAGAATTGACATTGGAGGGAAGAGGGGGCACACAGAGGTCTTGTGTGTTCTAACAGCAATACCAGGCATGTTTCAATTGACTCACCCAATATGTGCAGAGGGTGTGACAGCGTGTGTTTTTGGGTACATCTGCTACCTAATTCTGCTCACACATAAGGGAGGAAAGAGATTCTGGCCCCAGCCTGTAACCCCTGTTGGGTTGTTTCTTGGACAGACACAGCATCGTATGGCAAGAGCTCAGGGACCAAAACTTGGGTCAGCTTTCTGATACCACCACAGATACTGTCAGAGCAGAGTGCACACCACTGTTTTCCACACAAAAAAAAAGGAAAAAATTCCATTTTAACTTGAGCCATCATAAAGTGTTTCACCCTTAATTAAAATATTATACCTTTGCAGTGATTATACTTAATTTATTTTTAACAATGTCTCAGGCCCGTGCTGGTTTTTTCCTACTGCCTAAGGACAGCTTAATAATGCATCAGTATTCGGATCAGTTTTTTCACTTTGGTAGAACTGGCCTAGTTTCCTCCATAACCCCCATCCCCTAAAGAAGGAAACATTTAAATAAAATATCCTCAGTGAAAATGTTAAAGCCAATATTCATAGTATTTCTTCTACATGGTCTGAAATTAGAACTGTCTCATCTCCTCAAGCTGTTAAACAAGACTGAATTTCATTTAGAGGTTTGTGCTTTTTAATGGGTTAGCATCCCTATGGCATCATGGGGCAACGTCCATGCAGTGTTACTTCATGGAAGGGGATTGTTGCAACAATTGTGAAAATTATGCAAAGTTTAGTTTTGAAAATAGACACCAGTGGTTTTCCCAATGCAAACGTGTAACTGCTCAAAGGCTAATGAGAGCTTATCATGTAAAAATATTCAGAATGCCAGCAACCTTGAATGACCACATTCTGTCTGATATAAATAGCTCATTAATACAGACTAGTTGTCACAAAGCAGCTTTTTCAAATGCAGTTGTTGAAATTCAGTAGCTTCAGGCAACAACTTAAGTAATACAGACATGTCGGTGCTTCTGGTGAGAACAATAATGTATCACGTGCCTTCCTCTCAAAGGTACTTTTCAGCCATTTCTACCTCCCCATGCTCACAGGTATCTATTGACTTGTCCTGTTGACATTGACAAAAGAAGAATTTTCATCAGCTTATACTCGGGGCAGACTGAAGATTATATACAGTATATACACTGTGAGCTTGGGTGTAAGACTGCCTAATTCTGTGTCCTGGTTTGAAAGACAGGTGTTTGTTAAGGAAGGCAGGAGCCTCCCTTGGAATGGGAAACTGTAACCCCTCTCCCTCCGAATTATTATAAATTTGAAATCAAGAGGCTCTCAGGCAGGATATGGAAATAGGAATAACAGTTCTTTACTAATACCTAAAACAAAGATAACAAATAACAACAACTATAACGTTAACCAACAAACAGAACCAGAAACCCAGTGGCAGCCTGCTTGGCTTCAGGCACCTTTCCCTTTTGGTGCAGTTCCAGTCACAGCCTGCAGGGGGCGCTCTGGGTGTGATGATTCTCTGGTGGCTGCAGGAAGCGCTCTGGCGTGAGCTCAGGTAGCACACAGCAATGGCAGCTGCCCGAGGCAGGGAGGGATGGAGGAGAGCCTTTGTTTCACAGACCCTCAGGGGGCGGCTGGTGTCGGTGCCGCAGCAGGATCCCCGGACACAGGGAGCTGGGACTGCAAGAGGTCCCGGCGTACAGGGGGAGCCCAGTTACAGTGTAGCGAAAAACTCGGAGCGGCATGGAGGAGTGGGGGAGAGGAAGGCTGGTGGCAGGCAGCTCCCGATGGGGCAGAGAGAGAAAAGACTCACAGCAGACAGACCGGCAGCTCCATGCTGGCTTCTCAGTGGCCATGGGTTCAGCAGACAGCAGCTCCAACCGTCCAACTCCGAGGGTCCCAAGCAAGAGAGCGACCTCCCCCCGCCCTTGCTTTTTTTTCAGTCTCCAAAATCTCGAGTCGTCAGGCCCTGCTTTCATGAGAGACATTCTGCCCCACCCTGCCAAGGAGAAAGGCCCTAGCCCTGTGCTTTGTTCTCTTAAGTACTCAGCCATTAGCTCAGTCATTAGTCTCTTAGCAACCCATGGGAGAAAAAATTCCTGAGGGAAAAAAACTAAATCCAAACTCCAACATTCTGCTTCTGTTGGGATTACTCAAACACCTGTCACAGTCCTATATCAAAATAGGCTTTTGTGATCCATTTGCTCAAACAATATTTTTTAAGAAGAATCTAAGTTTATTGTAAACTTGAAGTCGTGGTGTGTATACATCGCATCCATAGCGTTCTTCGACAACCAGTGGTTTTGTGGGGTTCTGTCCCTCAGAAGCACTCTGTTTAGCCAGTTCTCAAATTCTCTTGCTCTTCAGTCATTCAGAATAGTCTCCTCCCCAATTTTTTTGACTACTATCAAAGATAAAAGTAGCTATTAACACAATGTTAATATTTTTTTAGTCAACTAGATTGATAGAGTAGAAAATCAGCCTGCTTTCAACTACCCTATTTAACTACTGTATTCTGAACTATGGTGTATGACAGTGTTTAGTACAGTATCTTGGCTAGAGGCTATAGCTCTGGTGGAGAAAACATGCTCTTAAAGATGTAGATGTGCTTTCCCAAGCATGCTTATCACATGAGATGATTTTTAAAAAGCAGAACACAGGCACAAAACCAGAAATTCCATCAGATATTCAAGAGATACAAAACTAAACACACCATCAATAGATATTTTCCACTTTCACTGAGCTACCGCAGGTTTATGGCTGAATGGAAGTGCTCCACTGCTTTGGTTTTGAGCTTAAGTAAGATTTCAGATGTAAAAAGTCATTACAAAAGAGGAATTAAGAAAGAGGAATTATGAAAGATGAAATGTGGTTGGGTCAGCTGCATACCTCCGTGCTGCTAATATACACACTTTTGGTTGTGACATTTTTTCTTTTTTTTATGTCCTCATCTGTTCAGGTGTCATCTTAGATGGATAATTAGATCTGTTTGTAAGTAATTTTGTAGAAAAGCAAATACTATTCGAAATATCAGAAAACCTACCATAAAGAGCAGAGATTTTGAAAACTCTTGAGTTCTGAAAAGTCTGTAGTTCAAGAAAGAATGGTGATTGGTGTAAAAAATTACCAGGTAAGATTCCATGGTTTATGTTGTACAAGAGATTACCAGACTCCTTCCTGGTCTTTGTAGTATTTAAGATGTCCTTGCTCACTGATGTGGTCAAGCATGAGCTGAGTTGAGTGGTGAAGCACAGCTCAGGGGGAGTCTGTCCAGGCATACAAACCAGTGCATTCCTTTCCACAGACATAAATAAGTTGGATTAAGAAAGGAAAATATAGGCAAGAGGTTATGGGTAAGGAAAAATGCCAAACAGAATGTGAAAGAGTCAAAAATTAGGAAAACAAAGTAGAGTCAGAGAGACACAACGATTTGTGCTGCAGGTGGCAGTTTGCTCTCAGAAACAAGGGATTCACAGGCACCACAGTGGAGAGGTCCGCAGCTCTCTGGTTCACCTTTGCTCTGTAATTTCTCCCAGTCACAAGACTGGGCATTCTCCTGGCCTGCCCCAAGGACGGGTTCGTGCACACCAAGTGAAATGAAATGTGGGTCTCAGAGCAGGAGGCTGAAGTCCCGAGAGTCAGCTCCAGATTTGGAGAGAAGGGGAAAAGAGAGGCCAGCAACTATTCTAAATAAAGCATTTTCTGCTCTTATCACCATGGTAAAAGACTGATAAAGATACTTCTTTTTGCTTGACATCTTGGGAAAATATTTATCACACTCTCCAACATATGAAGGCAATTAGGAAGACAGGGATTCAGCTGGTTGACGGCAGATGGGTAGTACTGAGGTGTAAGTAAATAACAATTTCTCTTTTATAGCTTAGTGTCAGTTCTGCAAGGATGCACATGTGTACACTGTTCCATTGACATGACTACAGAAGCGTAGTGAAACCAATTATGTCCTCCTTGCTCCAGTTATTTGTTACGAATGGATGTGGGAGTCAAAATCAGTCCTTATCTCCTGCCCAGGCCTTGGCAGTAGGTAGTAACCTTATTGAGGTAACCAGCACCCCAAAACCCACTCTCGTGTATAAGTTCTTTTAATGATGACTGATTCTGTCTATTATAGAATGAATCATTTATTAATAGACAGGGAAACTAACAGATATAAGACTTAAAAGCAAACCAGTACTACACAGGAATAAAACAAAAAGAAAGACTACTAGTAGTTTAATATATACAGTGCATGAGAATGGTACCTTTTTCAGTTACAGCTAGCGAAGAAATAGTATAAGTTTAGGATTCAATGTATCTTACCATCTTTGTTGATGGGGCACACATTGAGATCCTTTCCCTCAATCCCCGGAGAAGTAACCACGAAGCCTGTGTCCAAATTTTGGGGAGAAGCTTCAAACACTTTAGGGTGTGAGAGACTTCTGCCCCAGTGCTAGCTCGTGTATCTTTTATAGTGTAAAACCATGATTCTTAAGTCAGCAATTTTCTTTTATCTCTCCTTCCATCAGCTCTGCAGACTAAGATGTTAATTCTTAGCTGAGGCTTGAGCCCTCTGGCACCAGAGATAACCCCTGTTGGGCCTTCCTGCCCTTGGGTTATCTCTTTGTGCATCCGTTATTTGTGGCACATAGGAAGAGGATGTAATGGGGTAAATGTCCTGCCACATTACTCTCATGCTATCTCTCCCCTCTGTACTGTCTGTCAGGCTCTTGTCTTCCCTTCCTTGAAAGTCTTCTTCCAAAAATGGATACACAGTTCTTTTCTACACTTGAAGCAACAAAAAATATGGCAAATGAGCTAAAGGAGCTAAACCCAGATGATGCCAATATATATTTTAAACATCATATATCAGTCTTTTTGCAGGTTTTTTTTTCATTTCACCCTTTTACCTGCTTACCTATAATTTACTTAAGTCACTTACTTAGATTGTGACTTCTTGAAGGAAGCATTTTATGTCTTATTATTATCACACTGCAGGTACTGTGGAAACAGAGTTGATTACTACTACTTACATGTATTATCTCATGCTAAGAAACCCCTAACATTTTCAAAAAAGGTTACTTCCCCACTTAGAAATGTCAGAAAACTATATCTGGGCTTGCTACCTCACAGGTCTGAATTGCAATGTACCCTGTCTTGGATTGTGTTTATGGGGGTTTTTGAGTACTTATTCATTGCTGTAAAATTACTTCTGCCTCATACCTCTGCCCTTCTGGTGCTCAGATCAGCTTGTTCTAAAGTTGAGCATCATTATTGTACTTAGAATTACATATTTCATCAGGGGTTGAATCATTAAATACCTCTTACAGAACTTAATGGAATAAAATTGTTTAATTAAATTCTCTCTTAGATGATTCATCAGAAAAGATGCTGCATCATTCAGGTTGTAAACAGAATACTGCTTCTAGACACCTTTACAAAACAGGCTGCTAAGTGCACTGTTTTTCCTGGACCTTCTACAGCTTTGTGTTGGCTTAAATAGCCCAGTCCTAAATAACTTGCTGCTTTGTTATGAGTCTGTATGGAGTAATTTTTGGTAAGAAGCTAGCTCCTAAAGTACCTGTAAGGCTGTTCCCCTTCCTGTGCTCCAGTAATCCTAAACCAGCTGTTTTACTTCCCGGCTGAATGCATGGGGATGAGGCCCATCATCATTACAATACCTGCTGCATCTGACTCACTACAGCTCCTGCTGGGAGAGGTAATAAAATGTGCATTTCTCTGTGCCTGCAAGAGCTGACACAGTACAAGCAGAATTCACTTCCAAGTTCCAAATTTCTAGTTGTAATTTACCTCCCTCACTCTTTTTGTAATCTTTGAGTAGAATAACTTTAGGTTATGTCTGAGGAGACTATCTGGAGAAGCTGAAAAAAGTCTGAAATCTATATTCGTGCTTTCAGGAGTGCTTGGTGGGAGTGTTGTGTTCTGTGTTCCACAGGAAAGAGAAAACAAAGCCGAGTATGTCTTGCTCCACAGCACAAATGAGATCTGTGTGAACAAACTCATCTGCAGCATGCCTTTACCCAATGAACATTCAGCACACAGACACGGTTTCAGCTGCAGATTTGTGTCTTGAAACATTGACATTTCACCTGTAATTTAATCTCTATTATTAATGAATTGTGGAAGCTTTTTTCCCTAGGCACTAACCATCAGACTGTGTCTGGAGTCCATCAGTAAATAATATTACTAAACACCCATGTAGTCTTACAGACACTCAAAAAATATCTAGCTGTACACACAGAAATAAATACGCTCTTTTTCAAGTTAGTAACATATAGTAACCATCTAGTTACTGTAGTGAGCAACTGGCTCTAGGTGGCCCTGCTTGAGCAAGGCACTTGGATGAGATGACCTCCAGAGTCACTTCCATCCTCAAGCAGTCTGTGCTTCTGTGATATGTTAATTTTCTTTCTTCAGCTCAATCATACTATACAATGATGTCTTTCAAAATGATTCATCTGTCAGAGTTGACAAAGGTCACTGTTTTAAGATACTTCTTTAGTAAATATCCTAAAGGGGAGATTTTCAAATGCTTTAAATTAAAATCTGTGCCTTTGTCTTTCTCTATACTGACTGGTATTTTGTTTAAGTAAAAAAATCTACAGTAGGTCTTTTATACAGGCGTCTTAAGGATGATGTTCTTAGATTCAGGAGAATTGCTATATGTTAAAAATATAATCAGATGTACAGATAATAGTAGGAATTGCAAGAAAATATTTTATAAATCCATTTCAATTACATATCATGTACAGTGGATTGAACAAGAAGCTAAGCTATATTCCATACCAGGAGGATTTAAATGCCACCTTACTCCGTTTGAGAACAAAGAGATTTTCAGTTTATGTCTTCTGTGTACATAGAAGAGGGAACAGAATGGATTTGTTGTGCTAAAATCATGGCTAAGGTGGTGCTGAGACCAGCATAAAGGGCTTAGTGTGGCTACAGGAAAACAAACAACATTTGTTTATGTACTTCAGTGCACTGCAAAAATGAGCCCTGATTAGATATGAACTCTACAAAGAGTTTAAGGGGCTTGGTGGAACAGGTACAATTAATCTGTGTTTGGTTGCCAAACTGATTTAGTAATAAGAAAGCTATGTGGGTGTATATGTTTTATCATTCTTAAACTCAAATTACATTAAGCATTATTTACCAGTCAAATAGGATAATTAGATTTACAAATGCCTCAAGCAAATATTCAAGACTGGTTGCATCTGTTTCTTATAGAGAGTGAGATCTGACATGCAGGACTCTTTTTTTCTAAGAACTGTGCTATGGATACCACAATCACTGATAACTCTTTGCTGAACATTTTAAATCTGTTAGCATTGAGAATTTACAGATTAACCCAAGGATTATAAGACACTATTGATCGTACTTTTTCCAGAAGTTTTTCAGCTGCTGGATTACTTTTTATCTTACTAATTTAGTCACACACTCGTGAGTCTGTTCTTTCACCAGTATACAAGTTAGCTACCAGGATACTGAATATTAAAAAGCTAGATACTGGTAGGATGCAGTCAGCAGGAAGTTATATGACTTCAAACTAGCAAACAATGACATGAATGTATCATTTTCAGCTCACCTTTGTGATAATCGACCATAGTCATGAATATTTTAAAGAACTTTTCAGTAACTGTTCCTCTACATGAAATACTGTGACCTGTTTACGAAGCAATTTAATGTCATAATAGTTCAATATTCAAATATATGCCTTTAGACATTTTAGAAAGCCACAGCATTTAAAGCTGTGCAAGCAAAAATAATATGTAGAATCTGCTGTCATGTTTTAAGATTAAGGGGACACTAAGAATATACAGCATTATCAGTGGTTCAGTACACAATGGGTTTTGAAGAAACAAGTATGTAATGATTCATTACTGCAATTACACAGTATTCTTCTTATATAATGTAGTAGTTCTTCTTATGTAATAATATGTCCTACAACATAATACAATAAACACTGAACTGATCTGTGCATTATAATGCTGAGTATGTAGGCTCAAGCCATTTTTATGATGGTATCATCCAGTACTAAAACATAAGAAACCAGAGATCCTTTAGAGACTATAAAAGAGCTTTCTTTTCCCAAATGTTTACAAATAAGGGCAAAATCCTGGTTTCTGCTGTGGTCAGTGTCCATGTTACCAATGGAAGCAAGATTTCATTTTGAATGGAGAAAGCAGGAAGGTTTTCAGCATGCTCCTCTTGTCTCACTTTTTTTCATTGGCCCAGGTTTTTTTGAATTCAGTTGTAGAATGATGCATGTGCTGACAATAGTCAAGACAAAGAATCTTTTTTCTGTATTGTGGAAGTGTTTGTCATATTTTAGATCCCTGAAATGTATTGTATTTATTATCTCATTTCCTTTTGTGCCTTTTCCTTATGTATGACACCCCAAGAAAAAAGATTTGGGGATCAGTCATCCCCAAACATTTTTCTACTTAAGAGTGCTTGATTGACACTATGTCTGTCCACTGAAGTCAGAAATGAGCCACAAATTTTAATTCTGTTTAGATGTTTGCAGCATATGCTTGTCAGTATGTAAAGTTTTATATTAACAGGCTCAGTGGGGAGAGATACATCATTATGATTCTGGGCAGGGGTTTGGGGAACTTCTGTCTATCAATGGGACAAGGCATTGTTTGTAGGTCAGTTAAGTACTTCTCCACCAAAGTAACATTTACATTACCAAAGAGGAAAATTTGGCATTTCTGCTAAAGCATCAGCAAATGAGTGAAAGGTAAATAAATTTTTGAAAGCACATTTGAATCTGCACTCTCAAGGACCCTAAGGAGATTGCTGTAAAAACTAACATACTTTACCAGCAAAGGTTCTCTCTGAGGAGTGCAGCCTGAGACATAAAGTTCATGAAATGACAAAATTTCTGATTAATTAGGTCAAGAAAATGCCCACAGTAAATCAGTGGCATATAGGAACTTTTTTGTAAGTTTGGTGGTTTTATAAGAAAGTTAAAGGAAAGGTTTGGTTTGTTTGCATTCACCTTTGTCTTCCAAAAAACTTTCTGTATGTTATATATAAATATTTTTATCTTTTAAGTTTGCTTTCAAAATAACTGGCTAGTATCAAGGCTTTGGTTGTTATTTTTCCTCTAAGAGTGTGACAAATCTAGAGGACAAAGGTGGTGTAAGACAAAGCCTTTTCCTTTCCCTTTACTGGAGATGTTTAAAAGGGAGAGTTAAGGACCAGGGAAAGTGAGCCAAAAGTGTATACCAGAAAAAAATGACAAAAAGTTATATATATTGGCAGTGTTGATTTTATGTAATTTGTGTGTATGTATAATTCCTTTTTAAAGGATAATCTTACCCATTGACCATGTCTGACCTGACCTACCAGACTGTTAACCCCTTTTAACTATTCCCAGTTATGGTTGATGGAAGGTAGTACTGTGACCTTTCTCCAGAACTATTTTCACTTCCATTCTTCAGCTGGGAAGCATTCTTGTTCTTGTTCTTGTTCTTGTTCTTGTTCTTGTTCTTGTTCTTGTTCTTGTTCTTGTTCTTGTTCTTGTTCTTCTTGTTCTTCTTCTTCTTCTTCTTCTTCTTCTTCTTCTTCTTCTTCTTCTTCTTCTTCTTGTTCTTCTTCTTCTTCTTCCTCTTCTTTTCTTCTTCTTTCTTCTTCTTCTTCTTCCTGAGCAACTTACATATTTTTTTTAAATCAGTTTCCTAAGTCTTTTAGTTCATAAAAAAGTTCAGAGACCAAAGAAGCCATTGTTGGAGGCTGAGACACCACTCAGCCCAGTTCAGATCATTTGCATTCAAGTCAGTTGCCTGGAAACACAAATTTTTGATATTATAGAACTTAGCTGTTCTGGTTTTAGGAAACTACTTGCTAGAGAATGGAAGGGAGTTGTATTGGAAGATGTAAAGTTAAGTTTGGAAAGTATCGTGAGAAATAGAGATTGATGCTCTCTGTTAACCTAAGCATGCTCAAGTTTAGCAGACACTTAATTATGTGATAGCATGAATACAGCATTTATGAAAGTTAGTTCTATGAGGGAAAGGGACTCTCCTGTCTGGGTTAATATAAAGTCCTTGTTTTGCTCCTATAATTAATTTCATTTTATTTTCATGAACATTTTAGGTGTATCAATACATGCATGAAACCATAACTGTTAATGGCCACCCCGAGTTCCAAGCCAGGGCCACTGCAAAGGTAGGATATGTGCAGCTGTTGAAATATGTGTTACCAAAGTGATCTAGTAATTGACTGTGCACGTGTGTGTTTCAGGTATTCGTGTGTACACTGTAAGAAAATTTAGACATCAGTGGCAGCCCAGAGTCTAGAACCAGTGCTACTTCCCAGGTAACAATCATAATGGAAAATTTCAACCTTTATGCTGCTTCTGTAGATTAAGAAAAGAGAATGATTTTATTGAATATGGTGCTTTTTGAAAAGTTGCTTTGGAAAAGCAGATCTACTAGTTCTTCTGTAGCAGTCTGCCTACCACAGCCTATATTTTTAGTGGACTGTTTTCCCATACATCTCATCCAGAGAGGACACAGTTATTTGGGAGGTAGAAACTAAACAGTCAAAATTACCCTTTTAAGTAATGGGAACTGCAGGTACTGAGCAAGTGGTAAGGATGAACAGTGGCAGAAATGGCTTGATCATGGTTTTATTGACTCCACAGCTAAATGTAAGCCTGGGTTTTTTTCTGATACGTTGCCTGTTTTAATAAAATATATTGTCTCTTTGTCCATGTGGACCTGCCTTTCTTATATCCTAAGACAATGACAGCTACATTACTGCTGCTACTGAAATGATAAAGGAATTCACACAACCATGAAAGAACCCATTCTATGTGCCGGTATGAAATATTCTCTGTATTTTCATAACATGCACAAAAATAGATGCTTCCAAACAAGGGGATCCACCACGGCTTTCTTTTTCCCATTATCATTTTGCACAAAACACTGTCTTTTATGTGGTATAGCAGATTCTATGCAAAATAAGTTGCAAAATCCATAAATCTTTTTTAGAGATACTTCTTTATGGTCCCATTCCTGTGAACATAAACTCCCTGAAGTCCTAGTGGAACTAAGATCTCTTACCATTAAGTATTTATGTTCGGAGATTTTAATTTAAAGCTGTATCAGAAGAGGAAGGTTGGGAGTGTGTTACAAAATGATTTAAGAGTATTTTACGGAAGCAAGCTCTATAATAGCAGCAAATAACCTAATAAACTCTAAATTGCAGTGTACTTTCCATATTAAATAGGACTTTCTTTTCCATAGGCCCTAGTTCTGATTTTAACCTTCTATTTGAAAGCTAATGGTCAATGTAAATTTGTAAGGTCTTTGGTTCTATATAGAGAGATGTGTATATGAAATTCTGATTTGTTTACACTGCAGATAAATATAGAAATTATTGCTATATTATTCAGTAAATGGGGAGAAGTCCAATTAGTGTTTCCCATTCTCATTTCTTACTCATATAGAACAGCAGGTTACAGAGCAATGTTTCAATATCGTAATATTTCCTGGTTATTTCTGGGCTGTCTGCATTTCACTCTCCTAGTGCATTCATGTCTGACATAATATGTATGCATGATGACAAGTTCTGCATGTGCAAAAACATGTAATTGAGAATGATCCGTCATGTCACATCATCCACTAGCTTCCAGTAAGCATAAGCATAGATGCTCAAAAATATTAGTGTAATGCAAAATTGTTCAAGCTGTTTGAACTACAAACACATTAAAAACTATAAAAAATTTTCTTAATGTTTATTTAATGCTTTATTAAGACCAATAAGTAAGAAAATGCTTGTAGTGAAAATTCAAGTATAAATGTAATATTTTCCTGGATGCAAGCTTTACAGTATGTTACTTTTTTTTTTCCCTGGAATAAGATTAACAATCTAGATTTTTCTAATGAATTTATCTATCTGTTGTTGTCTTAAGATTTAATTTTTCAATAAAAGTTTTGACAGAATTATATAATAAAACCTCCTATTCCTGTTCCAGAAGTTACTTAGTTTGCAAGGTTTCACAAAGATGATAAGTTAAACTTTTCATTTAAGAATATAATTTGAGGATTTAAAATAAATAATTCTGTAACTCCGAAAGCAAAGCAGAGAGTTAACGATTCAGTTCATCCACTTTATTTCAACTAGGAACACATTAGAGATCCCATTATCCTATCCCATAGGAGTAATTTTTCTGCCTGTGAAAAGGCAAAGAAGAAATGCACTAATGATCATAAGGGTACACCACCACAGAGTAAGGCTTCCTGGTGCCTACTTCTGGCTCTGCTGGTAACTTTCTGTATTATCTTTGACAAGTCACCTAAACTCTCTGTTCCTCTGTTTATTCCTCTACTTCAAAAAAATTGGTATAGAACTTGATGTTTTTAAAATATTTTCAGATAATCAGAAAATGTCAGAGTAAGATACTGAAATGTTTTCACAGGAAGGAATTCTTCCTGGAAATGAACAACGAAGTGTCTATCACTGTTCCCCCTAAATAGCCAAATCAATAATTTTTTTCTTCCAGGCAACAGTTGCTGCATTTGCTGCAAGTGAAGGCCATTCACACCCGCGAGTGGTGGAGCTGCCAAAGACTGAGGAAGGCCTGGGCTTTAATGTCATGGGAGGAAAGGAACAAAATTCACCTATTTATATTTCTCGCATCATTCCTGGAGGAGTGGCGGAAAGGCATGGTGGGCTCAAACGTGGGGACCAGCTGCTTTCAGTTAATGGAGTGGTATGTGGAAATTTGATGGAGCTTTCATTTTCATCTGGATTTTCATTTTTCCCAGCTGTTCTAACACCATGATTTAAAATGCAGCCACATGAAACAAAAAAGAATTAGCTCTGTGAGAGACTTTCAGTGTGCGTTTCTGGTGCAGTGAGGCAGAGCTCCACCAACAACTTGGTGCCATTACAATTTCTGTTGTAATGGAGAGTGCTTGAAGAGCTTCATTTCAAATCCACACCACGTACCTAATTTACGAGGAACCTATGTCCTTAATTGATAATTCTGTAAATTCCTCTTGCAGTAAAAGCTTAATAACAGACTTCCATTTTGTAGCCTTCAAGGCACACAGCCCTTTCCAAGCACAGTGATGACACAGTGGCACTTGAGTAGTCTTGTGACCTTCAAAGCCTTTGAGCACATAAAACTGAAAGAAATTGGGTAGGTACATTTGGTGCTGATTTGCAGTGGAGGGTACATTCTAGATTTCTTTTAGTGATATTCATCCAGCTGTGATATCTTTGTCAGAGAAATCAGCTGTACAAATGTTCACATACAGGGAGCATGTATGCTTGGTAAAAAAGTATATTTTTTACATGGTCGTTTTTCATGTAAATCAAGGTGGAGTGTTTTGCAGTAATTTCACTGTGAATGTCAATATGAAGGTAAAAAAAAGGGCTGTTGGAATAGAGGACACATAAGGCTCTGACTCCATGATACAGGTCAAATTCTGCCTTTCATTTGGATTTGTGTTCTCTTTTACAAAGGAATGTAAAGTACTGAAAAGGTAAGGATACTCATTCATAAAACTCTACACTTCCCATTATGAACAAGTAGTCCTTTTTCATGCAAGCCTCCATCTTACCTTATGTTTAAATGCATCAAAGGCACAGAGTAGCAGTTTCTGAGCCCAGTCAGAAATGTAAGACTTTACAACTTAAATTTCTTCTTTGTTGCAAGCCCATAAACAATACAATTTTTTAATGTTTTAATCTTTTTCTCTCAACACTAGCTATTCCCTTTCTCTTGTAACAAAATATTTTTGTAACACTTCAGACAGACTTTTTAGCACTTCTTCTATCAACTATCATGGTTTTAAAAGAGAAATACTAGTTCGGAAAACTTTCTTGTACCAATACGCAATGAGAAAGGAAAGATAAACCCACTGAAAAGATTATTTAGTCTCAAAGAAAAAGAAATAAATGAAATATTTAAGGAAGTTGTTTGCCTGAACTTCACTGATTTAAAGTTGATCAGAGAATTTTGTTGTTGTTTCTTTCATGATTAAAAAGGTGGACAAAAATAGTTTTAATTTACTAATTGATGGGTGGTTCTTGAAAAATCCTTTTACTGTCAACAGCGTCTAGGCAAAGACCAGAGAGGAAAGTGGAGAACATTCAGATGTCAAGATATATTGAATTTGACCCTCTTGTCACCTCTGTTATGATTCTCCATTCAAAAATTTGGTGCACGTGCTCTAGAATATATATTTAGGTAATGCAGCAAGAAACACAATACAAAATTGCATGTGGACACATGAGAAAGTTTAGAGACTCAAGAGAAATATTTTTTATTCAGAGTCTAAACAACAGAATTTAAAGTTTGAATTCAAGTTGCATACTTGAAATAATCATAGAATCATAGCATGGTTTGGGTTAAAAGGGACCTTAAAGACGATCTTGTTCCAATCCCTCTACCATGGGTAGGAACACTTTTCACGTGAACAGGTTGCTTAGAACCCCATCCATCCTGACGTTGAACTTCCAGGGATGGGACATCCACAAATTTTCTGGCAACATGTTCCAGGGCCTCACCACCCTCACAGTAATGAGCAACTGTTCATAAATCAGTCTTGGACTGAATAATCCCACACAATATAATTTGTAAAAAGGCAAAAAATATAGAAGTGATTATTTGTTTCCAGACAGCTTGAGACAGGACAAAAAAAAATCTAAATTTGGCATTGTTCACTGGGACTAATTCACTCTGTGATTCTCTTAATTTAGCTGGAGAAAAGCAAATAATATGCAGTATGTACAATAGAACAGACAGTTCAGTCGTGGGTCATGAAATGAAATATCTGTAACTTGTTTGTGCTCAATCACTGATGGTTATCCAACTTCATAATTAGCAACATAAAATTAGAGCTGTGTGTTCAGAATCCAGATTTGTTATCCCAGCATGACTGGGAAGACTGTTCCTTGAGCTGTTTCACTGCATGTTAAAAAACTGTGTTTTCTCATTATGCTGGGGATTTTGTAACATACTTTTGTCCCACACCCCCTAAAAATAAAGGAAATGGAAAGCAGTAAGCCCTGCAGATGGCTCAACAAAAACACTTGCTGGTGCCTGTTGATATCTGGCAAAGATTCTGCATTTGTCAGATACCTTGTGTGAGTCAGATACAGAAAGAATGCAAAATAGATTTATAATGATTAATTTGTCAACCACCTATTTGTTTAGAGATACCTAATAGAAATATTTTTCTCAATTTTTCAGTTTGAGGGCAAACAGATTTTCTTTTTTGTCTTCATGAAAGTCAATTTTTTTTCTTTTAGATTTATGGCAAGTCTGTGAACCAGCATAGAGTAATGGTTGGTATTTTCCCACACTGTATCTGCAGTTCTTTCAGCTGTTCTTGTCTCTACAGTGTTTTGCATCCTTCTCTTTGATGCAATATGCCAATGCAATCACAGAAAAAAGGAATAAGTATATATATGTAATAAAAAAATTATATATTAAGTAAATATATACTTTTCAAAACAGTTTTACCCATTTGGTGGGCAGTTCTAAAGTAACATGAGCATGTCAGATCCTTGCAATGTCCCCCACCAGCATAATGAAGTTGGCAAAGTACCTTGTACAGGAAGACCGATATCGGCAGTTCTTTGCCAGCACAACCTTAGAGGTTTGCAGAGGCGGAATAATTCCAACAGCAAAACAACTCCCTTTGCCCTTTCCTTTTCCCGACTCCAAGGGGCTCTGCTATTTCACTTGTGCAGCTGTTGTTAAGCAGGTAAAGTTTTTGTAATACCTTGAAAATTGGGATGCAAGCAGTAATAAAGACATTAAGAGCAAGTATAACAATCATTAATAACAGCTGAAAACTGTGGTTGTCATGATCTGAGTGAGGTGTGTTCAGAGAGCAGGATTTGTGATTGCCTTTGTTTTTTTCCCCTCTTTGGTTATGGCTCAGAGCATTAGGCTTAATTCTGTATCATTACGATTCAGATCAATGGGAGTTTTCCATTGACCTGGATAGCAACAAAGTCAAACCCTTCATTTCTAATTAGAAAATACTGTCTAAACTGGAACAACAAGGCTGGGGGTAAACAGGAGAGAAAATAGACAATCATGAATTAAATGCAGTTTGCTAGGTTGTTGAATGAAGTATTAAAACACACCATATTGTTATTCCCCTACAGAACAATCACAATTTCTTATTGGTGTCTATAAGAACCACCCAGCTCTTTGAAAGCAAACAAATGTTTCTACTTCATGTAGTTTGGGAGGTTACACTGTTCATAGCCTGTTCTACGAAGTTCATGCTGTTGCACAGCAAAACCAATCATGACATCACTGAATATCCTGTCATTTCCTCTGAATGTCCATGCCATGCCATACTGACCGTGATTTACAAGCAAAACAGGAAATATAAAACAATGCCGAATTTTGTACACTTTCTCTTAAGGTGAGACTTATATTTCCAAAAGTCAGTATCAAAGCCAGTCACAAAGAATGTGCTATAAAAGAGAGCTCGTTACAGCATGTGTTAGTTATGATTGCCTAACTAACTGAACAGTTACAGGCTAGGGGATGTTGGGAAGCAGTTTTCATTTGTATCCATGACTTGTTCATTACAGCAATTTCATAAAACACCCTGTTCATCTGTAGCTTTTTACTTTAGTTCTCTTTGGAGCATTAGACAACGTTCACTGTTTCTTATGCAACAAGAGTTTCCCTTTTTTTCAAATATTTGTAAGGAAACAATTTCTTTCTCCAAAGTACTTTTCAGTAGCAGTGCTTGTCCAGCAGATTTATCCCAGTTGCAATTTCTAACAAATATGGCCATCACAGATTGTGAATTTTCTTGAAGATCCTTGTATCTACTGGAGGAATTTTGTGAACTTACAGTTCAAAATGCATATTTTCTTGAAGGTTTTCTCTATTTATGGTAATCATTTCAGTACCTGACATTCATTATTTCTCTGAGTTTCATTGTTTTCAAAGCATCTTAAAATTTCTGTAGAAACTTGAGTCTAGTCAGTTAACTCAGACATAAAATAATTGTATTAATATGTTGAAGGATATTTAACAGGAGAGGGAAGATAACTAACAAAGCAATAACCTTTAATTGTTTATGCTATCTGTACAGAGTGTATTGTGCCTGGTTTTTGAAACTTCTAAACCATTACTTCTAGGTTTTAGTGTGCCACATCAGAAGTAGTTCATATTCACTGTTCCTGCACAATGCTACTCAGTCAAATAGGAGAGATGAGTATAGAAAGAATTTTCTTATGGCAGTTGCTGTAATGATGCTAAGTTATTCTTTTTGCATGAGTTGAATTTAATATTTTGAATGCTGCTACTTCTCTTTGGAAGCCTATGGGCATAGTTTCATTTTAAATAGCATGGTATACATGAGAGTTTTAAAACACAGCAGGTAGTAAAACTTTGATTTATTTTAGATGGGAAGGAAAAGACTTGTTTTTAGATGATCTAAAATCCATGTGAAGGTCACAGGTTCAGGCTATTGGGTTTTTTTCTGTGCAGAGATCCTTTTGTTTTTTGGAATACGTCCCACAACACATGTGGACAATTGTGCACCATAAGAAAATTTTTCCCTTTTTCATAAGCTGTGTAACAATCC
The DNA here is from genome assembly GCA_034509425.1 of Eopsaltria australis. NCBI lineage: Eukaryota > Metazoa > Chordata > Aves > Passeriformes > Petroicidae > Eopsaltria > Eopsaltria australis. The sequence continues at coordinate 175,749 of JAVTVJ010000423.1, forward strand.
ACATGCCTAAAAAGCACTCCAGTCTGTCCACTTAATCATAGAAATTGAATAATTTAATTCTATTTAACAGCTGAGTCACCTCCCTGGTTTGGAAATTTACTGTTTCAAGCATTAGCATAGAAATCAGGGCTTGAAAACTAATACATGCCCACAGTGCATAGGTCTTACCTAACGCTTTCTTTTTAGTGGTCCCTTAAAAAATGTAAGGTGTGGAAACTACTTAAAACTGACAAACTTTCCATATGAAAAGACAGAGCTCTACATCAAAGCACCATTTTCACTGTTAAATCTGTTCTCCCTGCTCGAAGAGTGTGGAAGGAGAGCACCACGAGAAGGCGGTGGAGCTGCTGAAGGCAGCCAAGGACAGTGTGAAGCTGGTGGTGCGCTACACTCCCAAGGTACTGGAGGAGATGGAGGCTCGCTTTGAAAAACTCCGAACAGCCCGGCGCCGACAACAGCAGCAATTGCTCATTCAGCAGCAGCAACAGCAGCAAACTACACAGCAAAACCATATGTCATAGGTGAGAGGATTCATTGTTCTTCCCTAAAGTCCACTGACAGCACCCCAGCTGGGCCAGCCTCTTCCAGGGGTCTGTCAGGGCAGCGTCTGGTGCCAGAGCTCATCCCAGCCCCAGACAGGAGCAGGGCAGCCCCAAGCCTGGGCACCTGCCTGGGGACAGAGACAGGCTGGGACATGAGCCCACAGGTGGGCCCTGTTTAGTGGGACCCCATGGCTGGGCAGGGCAGGGCTATGGGGAGCTGGAGACTGGCCCTGCTGGGGCATTGCTGGGGCCGGAGATGATGGCCCTAGGGGCTGACATGAGCTCCTGGGCTGTGGACAGGATGGAGGGAGCCCCAAGGGGGACAGTCAAGGGCTTGGAGGTACCCTTGAGGCCCCAGCCAGCACTTACTGCAGTCAGGATGAGCAGAGCTTATTCTTTGGTACATTTCCACATGGTTTTTACCAGTAAAAATGCATTTTGAAAACAGATTAAAGGCACTAGCAAATTCTAGGGCCAGTTTCCAACTAATAACCCTGAGATCAAAAGCCACTGTGCACTTCTGATTTATCTGCAAGTGAAAGAAGTCCTGGGAATGTTTTTTTTATATTAACAACGAGAGCATTTATGACAAATAAGATTATGCCACCAGATTCAGATAGTTTAAAGCATTTTCAACTAATCAGCTACCACTCTGCAATGAAACATCAAGATTTGCTGGTGGTAGGTGGAGAAAACTCCTCCAAGCCTCTTCCTTGCAAGAAGGAACCCAGACTTCATTCTGCAGGGCACCTCTAAGTGCTTGGTTTTGGATACAGTTTGGTAGGAAGTATTTCATTCACTCTTGACTGACATTCAATATCACAATAGCTTCCTAGAGGCTTTCAAGTCTCCCAGTGGCATGTGAGGTTCAGAGGTTCTCTGTATATGCAGTTTGAAATCAGTGAGGGTTTGTGCTATGAATACATTTATAGATATGCTCCATTTGTCTAAATAAAATCAAGTAGGAAGCATGTCTTACATCCCAACCCTCATCTCATAGCTGTTTGTTCCCTAAACAGTATGCGTGTACTAAAAGAGTCAACAAGTGACTCAGAAAGTCCCCAAATGGTCAAAATCTGAAGCTCCCAGTGATGCTTTCATCCTTGTTAGTGTTGACACTGACCTCCGTTGGTATTCAGGGGAAAATACCCACCTTGTAAACACCCTGTCCTGTGACCACCAGAATTCCAGATTTGTTGATGCAGACAAGGGCCCTGAGAAAGTTTTGAATCCCATCTCATGGCCTCAACTCAGACAAGAAGTATAAACAGTAGTATTTCATGCAGTATGTTTGGGGTTTCTGTGTAAACCAAGGCCATTGCGGGAGACAGATATACACATGAAGTTTTTAATTTTTTTCAGTTACCTGAATAATTTCATTAGCAAGTAAAGAATTTTTGCTGATTTTAAATCAAAAGGGAAGAAAGGCAGACAGAGACATCCAGCAGCTTAATTCCTCAATTCTTTGTGCTTGCTCTGAGGAATGTGTTTCTTTAATTCTAGGTTGTTCTCAAGAAAGAAGCCTCAATCAAGAGTTCAGTAATCAAGCAACCAGAGCTGTACTCCAGTATTCCAGCAAAAGCAAACAACTACAGGATCATGAAACAGAATTCATCTGGAGAATGTACAGTAGCAGACTAATGTTAAGTGAGCCATAGGGAGGGTACCATCGTGATAAGGCTTTTCAGCACACAGCAGTCACAGATACCTTTTATTTCTGTGACTCTGTTCCTAATGAGAACAGCATGATTGGTAAACCCTATGAAACAGCAAAGTCCATGGCTTCCAAATAATTCTCTTTGATCTCATCTTGCACTCCTTACTCTGACAAATTTCTAGTTGGCTTTCTCTAGTCACTGAAAGTTTTGTTTAAGGAGGTTAAGATTGGCTGCTTTTGAGAGCAGGATCTTTCTCTACAGTTATCTCCAAAAATGAAAACATCAGTTCAAAATTTTGTCACAGACATCAAACTCATACATCATGCTTCATAACCACTTTGTACTATATATTGTAGAGCTGTTTTAACCTAACTTCCTCTTTATAATTTTCAGATTTCCCTCTGGAAATAGCAATTTACTATATTTATAAAGTATTCCATTTGTAGAAGCAATTGGCTTTTTACTCTTGGTATTTCCATATATTTTATTATGCATCAACAGAGTGAGAAAGTTTTAGGTCAACTTTAATTTTATTAGTAGTAAAGTTAGGGAAGCCTAGAACTGTATTTTTAAACATAGGTATTGCTTGTATCTATTATAGTTACTATTCAGAAATCTATAACTGGATATATTATATATTTATTCCATAAAATATATATTGTCTGAATGTACCTATTAGAGAAGTAGGGTCTTTGCTTAGCATGTATTGCAAATGTAGTAAGCTAATGTTACCAAAAGACCGAGCTTTGTTTGGCAGATATTACTGTGATAGCATAATCTCTGCATTTCTGCATTGTTTAATTTATTTTCCAGTCTAATGTTAATATATTTTAGAGAGAAGGAAGTGTAAGTTGTTTCTTTTAAGACACACATTATCATTTGAATCAATTTGAAATTAGAGTTCTGACTTTTTTTTAATTAAACCAAATTGGAATGTGCAAGCAAAATCTGTAAGTTCTTAAGTTTACATGTCTGCTTTTCCAAAGAAGACAGTCAAAGCTGGAAGGCTATAAATGTCATCTGCTTTCAAGAAAATAAGAAAATGGACCCCCCAATCCTTTAAAAAATGATCATTTTTACATGCCTTCTATGCTTCATTAGAAAAGACTTGGGGGAGAAAAGGAGCTTGGGGAAAACCATACAGTCATTACATGTTGAGAACTCCTGATGTCAGTGGAAGTTCAGTAATGTGAGGAATGGAATGGAGAAATGGTCAGAAACAGTGTTCTGGTTGTGAACTTGGAACAAAGTCAGAAACAATTAATTTATTGGAGGATCTATTCTCAGAGAAACAAAGCAAAATGGGAAATTGGCAGTATCATAGCATATGTTAGAAACCAAATGCAGGCTAGCCAACAGTCTTGACAGTGTTTGATCAGTGTAAGTAGACATTGAAAGGAAATTACTGTATTTTTAAAACCAAACAGCATTAATTCATCTAGAGAAGTGTCATTTTATACAGAGAGGTAATTGCATTCAGCAGTCATTGGTGACAATATCAATTAAGACAGTGGGGTTTGAGAACTACCAGAACTGAAGATGAAATGTATTGTGCTCTGCATGGTGTCTTTTTATACTTAATAAAATTGGACATACCTATTTTAAAACTGTTCTCAAACAGGCATTGCTATTAATATTGACAGTATATAAGTTGTTACTATGACTGCATATAACTTCTGTATCTCATCAGTATGATTTGAATTACACTGATAGCTGCATTTTCAGAGACCAAGTATTCAGATTTAGTCAGCCCACTGTACTGCATTTTTCCAAACCACCTCTCCACCTCCTTCCCTCCTCTTCCTCAAAAAATTTGAGTGGAATGTGCTGATTAATAAATTTCAATAATAGACTGTCATTCATATAGAGAAGCATATATAAAATTCATTTTCATATATTATTATTCAATAAATTATTTATACACACTAAAATTAACATTCTAGTCTTTGCCAACATTAAACAGTAAGAACTGTCAATGACTTTGAAGTGGAAACAGAAAGAAATAACTTTCTGTTGCTTTTCATGCCCCTTACTGATCAGCAAAACATATAGCTACTTAATCACAGAATAACCACTATCCCTAAGCCTATGATAAGCTTTTGCTTGTATCTGGTATTTTCATTTGTGATTTAACTGTGTTTGGTCCTGATTCAAGATTGTACTTCCACATGTGTATGGCTGAATTAGTATCCAGAAGAAGTGCAGGGAAGACAACCCTTTCCACATGCAGGTCTGCAGGTATTTGTGCATTGTATTTTAACTGATTGGTCTCCTGGCATGTGCTGTTCCACTACACTAAATTTATATTCTTTCAGTTGATTTAGTGAGTTTTATTGCCCATATTTACCTTTGGGGCTCCCTCATGTTTCTCTGCACTGGCAGCAAACTGAGGTAGGAGATCCAAGATGCCTTTTCTCTCTTTATTACAGTAACCAAAGGAGTGTTTACACACTTGCATCATGATCACTTACACCAAAACTCCAGATGCAGGATCTAATAATAGAGATTCAGGGCTGGTGGCATTTACTTAGGGAAGTTGATGGCTCTGCTAGCCATAGTCTTTCTGTTTGTGACATTTGGTCTGACTGGCATGTTACAGGGTATTGAAGAATTCCATAGTCTTTGATGAAGCAAAAAGCTCACCAGCTTGAAATTTTCTCTTCTAATGACCAGTCATAGATGAAAAGTCAATGAATGCCCATGAGTGGAAAAAATTACATAAAAATCTACTTGCAGTTTCATGGTGAGTAATACTACAGATCTCACAGTCCTATACATTGTACCTTGCATATGTATTTATCACAGCCAAGAATCCAGTATAATTTAGTAACCTTTGGGAACTCTTGCAGAAGGCACAAAATTATATGCCTCATTTGCAAGAGAAAAACTGTTTATTCATCTACTAACTAGGGATTTTATAAAGTTCTAAATTAAATTAAGATCTCGTGAGCAAAGAAAATTCCTAGAATTAAAAAAAAAAAAAAGCTAAACAGAACAGGGAATGTTACGCCTGTGTTTGAAATCAAGCAGGATTTTAAGCGTAATTACAGAATTATCCAGAAAACTGAAAGTACTAAGGACCATTCCATGTGTAAGCAGTGGATTATTATCTAAAAGCAGTACTGTCCCTCCATAAGTATTAGTGAGACCGTTTCCATATCCAGCATTCAATAAAACAAAACAGATTTCCAAACCTGAGAGTATTCTGGGTCAGTTTGCAAGAATGTGCTGCCTGCTGCAATACATGTCTGATGAGACATACAGCTCATTGTGCTTAGCCATGAGAAGATCAGGATGAATCAGGGATGTGCTCAGTCTTTCAAGCAGACCCATGCTCACCCTGCTTGTCCATAAAGCAAATGTAGTTGGAATGAGCAGAAAGATTTAGATACATGTTTGATGAATTCATTGTCTCTACCTTCAGCTGTCTAAAATCAAGCTGTGGAGCTTACACTGTTTCCCAAGTCAAGAGTTAGAGGTATCCATTAGATGTGATTCATTCCACCTGCCTCTGATTTCTTAAAATAGAGTAAGGCATTCTGTTAAAAAGTTCACAAGCAGAGCCACTATTAAACAACTTAAACTACTAGTTTGGAATAAATAATGGCTTTTGAGGGGGTGTTGCTGCTACACTCATACACAGCTTCGAAATAATAAATAAAAAGTCCCCAGTGTTTGAATTCCCTAGTCTTAAACCTCTACATGCATAGCTCAGACGACCAAGAAACCTTGCAAATATTCTGGTTTGTAAGGAGGTTCCTGTCACTACAGATGTCCGTTCTGAACCATTCTAAGAAATTTAAGGGCTCAGCACAGGTATTGTTAGCAAAATGCTTTGGTTGTGATGCATACACGAGCAGATTGCAACAAGCTTCAGCCTGTGAATGCTAATAGAAGTCTGTACTGCCACCCCCAACACTGGGCAAGTGTGTGTGCATTTTACAATACCTGCAACCAAAAAGATGAACCATTGCTTTTGGTTTCCAGCTATAAACAGAGATGCACAGAAATGAAAGCCATTAACCTTTGTTGCGGTTTCAGAGGTTTGGGGATCAAAATTAGGTATGAAGATTAATTTTGTAGTTTAGATTATTTGATTTTGTTGTGAGATAAGGATTAATAGTAGGCAAAAGCAGGCTTATACTTTAAGGAATACAAAAAGGAATTTTATTAACAGGTTTAAAATAGGAATAATAATCAGGCATCAACACTAAACTTTTCAGAACACTCTTTTCCCCTCCCCACCTTTCTTATTTTTTTTCTTGTTGACCATAAAAAAGGTAACACTTCAACTTCTAGTTAATCTACCACCTCTGGAACTTTACAGTTTTCTTAATTTATGTAGAGAGAGAAGCTTTCTTTTGTTTTATCAAGTTGACTCCCATAGGAAACACAGTTTCTATGGTTATTAGCTTTCTAGTAAGCGATTCTCTCTTTGAAGAGAGGTATTTGCTTTTCTAGACCCCTTCCCATTTCGGTAGCTTTCCCAGGGCCACACCAATGGACATATGATGGTCATTGAGGTGTTCTTTTGAGAGCAAATGTTTCTATTACAGTGGCAACGACATCCTTTTACTTTATCATCAGCAACACAAGTCGTCTTCTACTGTTTTCCTGGGGCGAGGAAAGAAAAATCTTAATACACAAAAGTCTCAGTCTACTGCTTATAACTTAGAACATTATATTCCCTTTTTCTCACCTCTTTTAGACCATTATTCATATATTACAGGGTATATTACAGCTAACTTTATCAACATGTTTTTACAAAAGAACTTTCAGCAGTAAAGCACTCCTCATCTCTTCTTTCTTTGAAAAATAAGCTTAGTTATATTTAACTTAAAGTCTCTATGTTGCACTTTTTTTAGGTGCCTTTATTTTATGCTCTTTCTGTGTGAGAAGGAGAAATGAATGTTTTTAAAGTCTTATTTTGATATTAGAAAGAAACAGTTAATTTGTCTTTCGGCTGGGTGCTGGTCACGTGGCTTTCACCCGCGTGGTTTGAATGTTGTTAAGTCTGTGCCTGAACAGAAGGAAAAGAGCCTGTCCATGCCGGCTCCCATCTAAGCCGCGTTTGAAATAGCAAGGGCCCGGCGGGACCGCGTCTGTGCTGCAGGGGGCTGGTTTAAGCCCCCTTCCATGCCGAAGTGTGCGTGGGGGCCGCCCGGCAGAAGCTGTACCCGAGCTGCGGGAGGGCTTAATTCAAGTCCTTTCTCCCTCCCGCGCAGAGTTGCAAAGAGTAAACAAAACCGCACCCAAGCTGCGGGAGGGGCTCAGTCTGAGCTCCTGATTCTCTCGCGTGCTGAGTTTCCTGTGGGGCTAACCAGGCGGGATGCTCCCGAGGTCCACGGGCCCGACTCCAAACCCTCTTCTCGCTGGGCCATGCTGTGGAGAGGGGGGGGAAACCAGCCTGGCCCAGGCCCAGGCTAGGCAGACAGAGCTAGCGAAGTTCTTTAGCCAAAGACAGCAAGATGAAGCAGCTTGAGTTTTCTCTTTCTCTCTCTCCTCCCCCTCCCCCCCCACACTAATGCAGGTTAGCAGCTCCCAGACCATGTGGTCTGGGAGAGACCTTACCCAGTTGGTGTGGAGAGGAGGAGAGCAACATCTTTCTTCTGCGAACCGGAAGCCTCAAAGAGAAGTTCTTCAGGTGCTTTCTTAGTTTTATGAGTTTTTTTTAGGTAGGCGGAGTTTATGCTGGCTACCTCATTTCCGACTCCACCTCCTCTTTCTACACTGGGAATTTTTAATAGCAATTGCCTTAGGACAAACTTGCACCGTAGGGATTTGGGATAACAAAAGTCCTAGCAAAACTTGCCCAGTTCTGAAATCTAAAACCTGTAGTTATCTAGGATTAAGTAAAAAGATTACAAAAGCAGATGTCTAAAAGGAACAACCAAGATCCAAAAGAAAAAAAAGTCACAGATGAGTTTAATCTCTGATCAGCTTTCAATTTACCTTCTTATAGTTCATTTCACTCTTGTCACCTCATTGACCACAAGAGTAGCATATTCTTGCCTTTTCCCCCCAGCCCAGAAAAGAAACTCGAGATCATTTTAGCAAGGAGGTAATATAAAAGGGGATCTTTATTTTGAAGGTCTTCGGGAGCAGTTATGGAAAGGTGTCCATAAAAGCCCACCCCCTCCAGGGGTGAGTACATATTTATAGCTTTTAGGAAATTAGCATAATTGATTAAAAGCACCAATAAGGAGAACAAGTGGTGATTCAATTTTCCCCCCCAGGTCCAGCCCCTTCTCTGGAGCCCCCCTCTCAGCACCGGCTGTACTTTGTTTATGAAAATGTACCTCAGAGTTGTTCTCGGCCTTGGTTCCCAGGAAGAACCGAGATAGGACAGGGCCTTGCACCCCCCTGGGGCTTGGAGCTCTGGAATTTGTTTTGTCTTTCTGCTTAGGGAAAGGCCATGGAAAAAGTACTGGAAAAACTAGCTATTAATACAATAGGCTACAGAGCTACAAATATATGTGCAAAGAGTACAGAGAACATAGAAAAGAAAAAAAGGCAGAAACCAAACGGCATCAATATGATTCAGCAGTTGCAGTTCCTTTTGTCAAAATCATAAAGAGCTGATAGGGTGGAGGAATACCTCTTCTCTTCCTTCTGTTCTCTGAGATGTGTGAAGCTGGATTGTGCTGCAAAAAGGTGATACCCAAACATACCCAGTCCTACGGAGACTTTCTTCATTAGTCCTGTTTCAATTTCTCCCCACCAGGAATTCTCAAGTTGAGAGAACTCTAAGGGTGTTTTCTCCAAGTATGTTACATAGACACAAATTTATGTTCATTTCAAGGAAAACTATATTAAGCCTGAAGTTGTAAATATTGCCCAACCTTTTAATTTTGACATCCTAAAACCAACCACTTATGATATTCCAGTTGGGAGCCTGAGATTAGCTCGTAAACTGGTCCAATTAAAAACTGGATCTCAGGAGATGCTTCCCTCACAGTTCTGTTGAAATTGAAGAAACGTAAGAGACAAAGTACAACCCCTGAAGTACAGAGTAACCAACACCGCACTACAGAAGAGGGAAGATACTTAAAATTTTTCCCATATCCATGAAAACTTCTCCAGGAATATAGAATATTATTTTTATTTGAACAAGTTACTTTTTTTATTTTGGAAGGATAAACCATATCTCTTATAGCAGTTTTTGGAAAGAACAAGACAAAATGCTTAGCTAAAACAGCGTGGGAAGAATTCTGTTTATGTTAAGGTAGCCATGAACAGTTTGGTGGGTAAGAGTGGCCCCAACTCAGAGGTACTTCTCCACTGATCTCTCTCCTATCACTCCACCTTTTGGCCTCACAAATTCCCCTTGACAAGAGCCCAAATGTCACCACAAAGCTATTCCAACTCTCCCACTGCAGTATTTCCCTACCTTTCTTTCAATGTGAGTTTTCTGTCAGCTGAGCCGTGACACTTTTTGATCACATGCAATCTCTTCAGCCAAATACGGCATTTAGGCTTTGCCATGTCTACCTTCTAGAGTGCTCTGTTCTTCACTTGCACTCCATATCCATTAGCTGCCCTCTCATGGCTGTCATAGTCAGATGTCTTACTTGCCTTGCACAAAACTGCACTAGCCCTCAAGGATACATGGGGAAAAATATGTTGAGAGGGTAGAAAAATGGTAGATAAATCTTGAAAAGAATATAGATATGCCGAGAATGTCACCTTTTTTCTGAGTCACCCCTTTTTCATCAAGTGATGACTTTCATTTAGTTCCCTGCTGACAAAGCACTCTATGCCATGGCAGTGACTGTGGAACAACCATACATCCTCCTCTGGCTGAAACAACAGCTCCTTGTCTGGAACCAATGGACATCTAGACCTGCTTGAGGCATTACACCATGAATTCACACACATGCAGTAGGTCAGAGTCACTGTGCACACACTGAACAAGTGAAGTTTACAGATGAAGAAAATCCGTCAGATCTGGCATGTAGACCCATGTCTGTCTGGAATTTCACAGGTGAAAATGTGGAACCAATTCCTTGACAGCATCCTGAGACAGAGTCAATGCCTTCAGCCATCCAGTCTGAAAATGTTTGTATTATAAAAGACATCCAGGAATCAATGTTTCATTTGTTTTGAAATTCTGTTTCAAAGTAAGTTTCCAACAGGAAGCAATGAGAAACCAAGAGCCTTTCTTAAACTCCCAGAGATCAAACACGTAACAAAATAACAATTTCTTTACTAACATCATGCTTCAAGTGCAGAACTTACACCAGCACCACCTTTCAAGCCTCGGTTTTGTGCATGTTGTCCTTATCTTGTCTGTAGGGTTGACAGAAGGAAATTAAACTATTCACCATTGGGTCTTAGCACCCCTAAAGGAAAACACAAACTTGGTCATGTGAAGAGGATTTAAGCATCAATTAACTCAGACTAAAGTATAAGTGCTGACTAGATCTTTTGAGCAATATTTGTCTCTACTATGTGTATGGCACTGTAGCAGGTTTACAGCCTCGTTGAACGAATCTATCTGTGTCCCTAATTCCGCCTGACTCCGTTCAGTGGGCACGGCAGGTGGAGCTCGCAGCTGAATAAATATGCCAAGGGAGACGCCTAGTGTAAAGCAATGCTCATGGCACCGAGAGCTGCTCATTCCACTCTCACTGCCGAGGGCTTCTTTCCTCCTAGCGTTAAAAAGCTGCACACATTATTTGTTCAGCATATTGCCACACATTTTACAGTGAGTGGATAGTTCAGAACTGAACTCGATGTACATGTACAATAACACCACATGAGTGAATACTCTCTGTGCTAAGAATGGCAAATAGCAATAGGATTATGGCAATAAAGGCAATATTCTTACCTGGGTAATAATTCTAGGGTTAATGTAAATATTGCTCATCATGGTTATTGGACCGCACACAGGGTCTGATCACACTTCACCTGCTGTTGCTGCTGCTGAAGATTATACATGTGCTGATGAAAAAAATGCCCCAAAGTACTGCTAGGCAAGTGTATCATCCACATTGAACAAAATGATAGATGAAGCTCATGTCTCCTATGCCTTGCTGAAGGGAGCCATGCAAACCAGGTGCAGTAACAAATCAATGCAAGTCATGAATCTCCCACTGCAGCAGCTGCTCTGCTTTTAGTGGGGGACTTGCCAAAGATAGTCATCAAATTGGGTTTCCATTGTAGCTGTGATTTTCTCCAAGATAATAACAGTCTGTACCACTGTACCTGGCACTACCTTCTTCAGAGGGACACCCAAACAGAATCCTGGATCATTGGATCCAGGTATATCTATGGATTAGCTCTAGAAGCATTTTTATTTCTCCCCTTCTAGACACTCCTATAATTTCTTCCTCTTTCTCCAACAACTTTAATCAAGGCTTTGATATTTAGTTGAAGTATGCAGGAATCTGAAAGTTCTTCCTTTTTTCAGCAGGGAAAACAAACTAGGAGCTACATTTTGTACACCAAATCTTATATTCTCAGGCAGGTTCCTCTCTGACAGGCCTGGGTAAAGGCAATACCCCCAAGAAGAACCAGCTTGACAAATACAGGAGCCCTCAGAAAACTGGCACCAGTGTTTCAAAGAAAGGTCAGAGGAAAGAAGTCAAAATGATAAAATAATCCTACCTTCAGCAAGCTCCAGAGGTAAAGCCCAGGCTCTGACAGCCTTCACTGTCTGTTAAGGGCCAGATGTCCTGTTCAGTTTTCATATTCTGACTGTGGTGCTTAACGGAAGCCCAAATTCTCCAGTTCTGTAAGAAACTCATTGACTTTGATAAGGGTTACAATCCTAGGCAAGGAAGGGTAAGAGGAAACCTATGCTCATCCTGGAATTGTCTGATGTGACTACCTAACTGTTTGCCAAATTTAGACTTTAAGGCAAAGTAAGGCAAAAATATTTTGTCAAAATGCATGCCAATTGCTTCAAATAATAATCTCCTGACATCTGTAAACAAGTCTTCCACTGAGGCTGCTGTGGCTGAGACTTGTTTCTTCCCTGTATCCCTGGGTAATTCTAGGATGATTATTTTAAATCTGCATGGAGCAAGAATGTGAGAAATATCATTGACTCCAATGAAGTGCAAGTGATTTTCATGCAATACAAAAGAGTTTTCAACCAGATTCTTTGCTGAACTAATGAACCCTCAGCAGCTGTCTGCATTACAATTAGTACACCTCCAAAGCATGTTCTAGAAGCAGTCATCTTGCCTTTATTAAAATTATTCAGCTCAGCTATGAAGGTGATCTGGCTTACTGAGGAGATTAATGCAATCTTAAAGCAAACTTGCCCTGTAAGCCAAGAGTCAAAGAATTACAATCTTCAAAGCTGGAAAAAAAATAGGAGGGAAAAGAAGAATAGTTCCGAGTGTCAAATCATATGGAGATTTGGCATGTGTCGTTGACTAAAACTAACTGTTGAAGCAGCTGAAGTGACTCAGAAGTCAGACAAAACACCTGACTATTTTCAGAGACTAGTGTCAGTGAAGGTGCAATTAATTGCAGCTACCATCTCTCTGCAGCAAATGGAAGGAACAATTATCTCCAAGAGGTGATTCACCTCATCTGTGTAATGGTTACTGACACAATATAATACCTTTTTTTTTCCAGCGAAGACAGCAGAAAATTTTCTAATCATCCTCCTCCATCCCTCTCCCCCTTCCTTGCCAATCTTAATTCCTACCTCAGCTTTAACGTGGTTCTCCTTCAGCTAGTGTAGCAGCATGAAACCACTGTCTCACCTTCCCCATTGAAAGTTGTCTTAGGTTACAATGGTATGTATTCTATCACCATCTTTATGGGATGCTGGGGCCGGGTGGGGCAGTGTTCCTGATGGCTGCAGAATGGTTTGCTAATAGGCCGGTCGTTGGGGCCAGATGGGCACTTTACTCACCCCAAACATTGCAGATAGTGGCTCATCATCCCATTGTGAGATGCCCCGCCCAGGGGGAGGAACCAATGTATCCTGATCTGCATATAAACTGAGATTTGAAGCACTATAGGCAGCTTTTTCCACGGGATTCCCAGAGGAAGACCAGACCCTTCTACACCACCACTGGACCTTCAGAGGAGAACTACACCTTTCTCAGGATCATTGCTTCAACAGAACCGCATCTATCACTCCCAGAGGACTGCAACCACCTTCTAAGTGGACTACTACCAACACCCTGACCGACAGGGTGTCAGGTTGTATTCTGACTCTGTCAGCGTTTTTTGTATTACTACATTTTTCCTATTAAATTGTAGTTCTGACTTTGAGCCTCTCACTGATTTGCTTTCATACTACCACATTTTTTGGCGCCCAACGTGAGGCCAGGCCCTGAGGAAAGTCAGAATTACAATTTTGTGTTCTAGAAGCCACCTATTCACCATGATACTCAACATACTTACATGTGTCCTGTACCTTGCTATGTATATATTTCCGCAGACAGGGAATTACCCGCCTGTGGTAATGCTCCTGTGTAGGCCGGGGTATCGTATAAAAATTGCTTTACTAGTTTCCTATGTCTATTGCATGATAACCTCCGAGACAATGAACACCATTCGGAATATATACTCAATTTTGTTTGCTTGTCCTAGTCTGGGCTGTTACATCTGGGGCCTCCTCAACAATCGCACCCAGCCCTTAGGGGAAAGAGTAGAGAATAGTTTCTTTCAGCCTTTCAGACCTGACACAACAGTTTTTGAAAATATTGAGTTCCCTTTGGATGTCAAAGATGGTATAATCTTGCTGTCAGTTCTGTTTTCTTTTCTCTCTATGACCTGCACCGTGTACACCATGCTTAGAGTCAGAACAATGCTCGATGCGGCACAGTATCCTCAGGATGAGGACAAGAAAAGCAGCAGAACAACAGGCACCGTATCTAAACAAACTGTCATGGAGGAAAAAGAGACCAAAAGAAATGACAGTCTCCACACAAGCCATCACCAAGCCAGAACAGCCTAAGCCAGTAGCAGTTGCCCCCCTTCAGAAAAAGAAAACCAGGAGCAAATCAGCCCTCACAGTGACTGATGAGGAGGAGCCTGGACCTTCGCACCAAGCAGAAGAGAGGGAGCCAGAGATCATCACTCGCTCTTTATCCCTAGGTGAGCTGTGTGACCTACGGAGGGAGTTCACCCACCAGACAAATGAATCCATCCTGACCTGGCTTCTTCGCATCTGGGACGCTGCAGCCAATGACACCATGCTAGATGGAAGTGAGGCCAGGCAACTTGGATCCCTGACCCAGGATGTGGTCATTGACCAGGGGATCGGGAAAACCCAAGAAACTCTCAGCCTCTGGCGGTGACTGCTGGCAAGCGTAAAAGACAGATACCTTTGTAAAGAAGACCTCCAGGTGCACCAAGGAAAATGGAGCACAATGGAACAAGGTATCAGATGCCTGAGAGAATTGGCCGTGCTGGAGATCATTTTCTCAGAAGATGAGAGATTCCCTAAGAACCCAGATGATGTCCAATGCACGTCACAGATGTGGTTGAGATTCGCACGGCTCGGACCAGAGATATACTCCCGTTACCTAGCAACACTGCAATGGAGGGAAGGAGCGGACAAGGTGGGAGTACTGGCCAACAAACTAAGAATTTATGAGGACACTGTCACTGCCCCATTTCGCACCCATGTCTCATCTGTGGAAACAAAGCTGGCTGAGCACGTCCGGAGCTTGGAAGAGAAACTCAGAAAGGAGCTGAAGCAAGAAATTCACCACATCTCGCCAGAACCAACAAGGGTCTCTGCTATTAGGAGCCAACATCCCCCAGCCAGAGAAAGAAGATACACTCCATGAGGTAACCTCTGGTTTTTCCTTCAGGAGCATGGAGAAGACATGAGAAAGTGGGACAAAAAACCCACCTCTTCCTTAGCAGCTCGAGTACGTGAACTGAAAAGAGGAACAGCTACCACAAGAAGCCCACCTAGAGTCAACACTGCTCCAATCTCTTGTGGACAGAACTCAGAACAGTATAGGAATGATGATATGACCGATCCTCTTGAAGGGACCTCAAGAACATATTTACAGGAAGAGAGCAACGTGTACCACGATCAGGAATAGAGGAGCCTTGCCTCTAGCCAGGTAGAGCAAAGGGACAACCGAATCTATTGGACTGTGTGAATCCGATGGCCTGGCACATCTGACCCACAAAGATACACGGCTTTGGTTGACACCGGTGCTCAATGTACCCTGATGCCATCAAGGTACGTGGGAACAGAATCTATTTCTATTTCTGGGGTGACAGGAGGATCCCAGCAGCTGACTGTATTGGAAGCTGAAGTGAGTTTAACTGGGAATGAGTGGCAGAAACACCCCATCGTGACCGGCCCAGAGGCCCCATGCATCCTGGGCATAGACTATCTCAGAAATGGGTATTTCAAAGACCCAAAAGGACATCGTTGGGTGTAGTGGTGGTTCTGAACCAGGAAGTATGAGGACTTCCGGTGGCATGTTCCACAGACAGAGAGTTTCCCCCCGAAGCTTCCAGAGACAGTGGTTTGGACCACCAAGCCACGAACCCCAAGTTCCTGCTAGTGGTTCCTTGACTTGTCTGTTATGTATCTCAGTTGTGGAAAATTCCCTGTTACCCCCTTGTTCATTCGTTGTTCTCTCTACCCCATTCCCCTCCCTAAACCTCCTTCGACCACGCACCCTGGTCCTTCCCTTGTATTGCCCCTGTGCCCTCAGTTTATTGGGTGTTATTCCTCCCTGAAATACCCATGGAATGAGCTATTCTGGGCTCTTAGTCCCTGAGCTCCCTTGGGGGTAATAAACCTACCGAACTCTCATACTAAGAGTCCTCCTTCTTTGGGAGTTCTTTGCTATCCTGCCATGCTCTGAGGGCAACAACTCCTCAGACCGAACGCGGACTAGCGGTGCCCATAGTCGGCTCTCCAAGGAAGCCTTCCCGAACGCAAATGGCTTTCTAGGATCGCGCTAGCGCTCTGCCGCCAGTACCAGAGTGGGATAAAAGCAGGGAATGCAACAGTTGGGCTTTCGGGGTAGCCGCAGTAGAAACAGAAGACATCCAACAGCTAAATACCTTGCCTAGTCTCTCAGATGACCCCTCTGCTGTGGGACTGCTAGAAGTTGAAGAACAGCAGGTACCAATCGCCACAGCGACAGTGCACCGACGGCAGTACTGCACAGACAGAGACTCTATGGTTCCCATCCACGAGATGATTCGTAAACTGGAGAGCCAAGGGGTGGTCAGCAAAGCTAATTCACCCTTTAACAGCCCTATATGACCAGTGCGTAAGTCCAGTAGAGAATGGAGACTGACAGTGGATTATCGTGGCCTGAATGAGGTCACACCACCACTGAGTGCTGCTGTGCCAGACATGTTGGAACTTCAGTATGAACTGGAATCCAAGGCAGCAAAGTGGTACGTGATCATCGATATTGCCAATGCCTTTTTCTCCATTCCTCTGGCAGCAGAGTGCAGGCCTCAGTTTGCTTTCACCTGAAGGGGAGTGCAATACACCTGGAACAGACTCCCCCAGGGGTGGAAGCACAGCCCCACCATCTGCCATGGACTGATCCAGGCTGCACTGGAAAAGGGTGAGGCTCCAGAACATCTGCAGTACATCGACGACATTATCGTATGGGGGAACACAGCAGAGGAAGTCTTTGAGAAAGGAAAGAAGATCATCCAGATTCTCCTAAGAGCTGGTTTTGCCATCAAGCAAAGTAAGGTTAAGGGACCCGCTCAAGAAATCCAGTTTTTAGGAGTCAAGCGGCAAGATGGACGTCGCCAGATCCCGACAGAAGTAGTCAACAAGATCACTGCTATGTCCCCACCTACGAACCAGAAGGAAACCCAGGCTTTTCCAGGAGCTGTCGGGTTTTGGAGAATGCATATCCCGGAATACAGCACAATTGTAAGCCCTCTTTACCTCGTGACACGAAAAAGAAATGATTTCCAGTGGGGTCCTGAGCAACAACAAGCATTTGAACAAATTAAGCAGGAGATTGCCCATGCAGTAGCCCTTGGGCCAGTCAGAACAGGACAGGATGTGAAAAATGTGCTCTACACTGTGGCCAGGGAGAATGGTCCATCCTGGAGCCTGTGGCAGAAGGGACCTGAAGAGACTCGAGGACGACCACTTGGGTTCTGGAGTCGGGGATACAAAGGATCTGAGGCCAGCTATACCCCAACCGAGAAAGAGATTCTTGCGGCTTATGAAGGAGTTCGAGCTGCCTCGGAAGTAATTGGCACCGAAGCACAGCTGCTTCTGGCACCCCGACTACCAGTGCTGGGTTGGATGTTCAAGGGAAGGGTTCCTTCCACACATCATGCCACCGACGCCACGTGGAGCAAGTGGATTGCGCTGATCACACAGCGAGCCCGGATAGGAAACCCTAATCGCCCTGGGATTCTGGAAATTATAACAAACTAGCCTGAAGGTGAGACTTTTGGATTATCTTCTGAAGAAGAGGAGGGCCAAGTGACACGTGCTGAGGAAGCCCCACCATATAAGGAGCTACCGGAGAGCGAAAGACGATATGCCCTCTTCACTGATGGTTCCTGCCGAATTGTGGGTGCTAACCGGAAGTGGAAAGCTGCTGTATGGAGCCCCACACGACGAGTTGCACAAGCTACTGAGGGAGAAGGTGGATCGAGTCAGGTCGCAGAGCTTAAAGCCGTCCAGCTGGCTTTGGATATTGCTGAGCGAGAGAAGTGGCCTTGGCTCTATCTCTACACTGACTCCTGGATGGTAGCTAACGCTTTGTGGGGTTGGTTCAATCGCTGGAGAAAGGCCAACTGGCAGCGCAGAGGGAAACCCATCTGGGCCGCTGAGATTTGGCAGGACATCGCTACCCATGTAGAGAGGCTGACTGTGAAGGTTCGACATGTGGATGCACACGTACCCAAGAGTCGGGCCAATGAAGAGCATCGTAACAATGAGCAGGTGGACCGAGCTGCCAAACTGAGAATATCACAGGTAAATCTGGACTGGCAGCACAAGGGAGAATTATTTCTAGCTCGTTGGGCCCATGATGCCTCTGGTCATCAGGGACGAGATGCAACGTACCGATGGGCTCGTGACCGAGGGGTGGACTTGACCATGGACAGCATCTCGCAGGTCATCCATGGCAGCGAGACCTGCGCTATGATCAAGCAGGCCAAGCGGGTGAAGCCTCTGTGGTACGGTGGACGATGGTCGAAGTATAGGTATGGGGAAGCCTGGCAAATTGACTACATCACCCTTCCCCAAACCCGCCAAGGCAAGCGCTACGTGCTGACCATGGTGGAAGCAACAACTGGATAGTTGGAGACCTATGCTGTGCCTCATGCTACCGCCCGAAACACCATCTTAGGCCTGGAAAAGCAAGTCTTGTGGAGACATGGCACCCCTGAGAGAATTGAGTCGGACAATGGGACCCATTTCAAGAATGGCCTTATAAACAGCTGGGCCAGAGAACATGGCATCGAGTGGATATATCATATCCCTTATCATGCACCAGCTGCTGGGAAAGTTGAACGGTGCAACGGACTGCTTAAGACCACCCTGAAGGCACTTGGCAGGGGGACCTTCAAAAATTGGGAAGTGTACTTAGCAAAGGCCACCTGGATGGTCAACACACGAGGCTCCATCAATCGAGCTGGTCCTGCCCAGTCTGAACCCTTGCACACAGTGGACGGAGACAAAGTCCCTGTGGTACACATGAGAGGTATTTTAGGAAAGACTGTTTGGATTAGTCCCACCTCAGACAAAGGCAAACCTATCCGCGGGGGTGTTTTTGCTCAAGGACCTGGTTACACTTGGTGGGTAATGCAGAAAGATGGGGAAACCCATTGTGTACCACAAGGAAACTTAATTTTAAGTGAGAACTGTGTGTAAAGTTTCATTGTATATGTATATATATATATAAAGGGGGTACTGTGTAAAGTTTTATAATATTTTTCGGTGTAATACCTACTCGTCCTCCGATCCCAGGCACGGTGCCTCTGCTCGGTGGTTGCCTTCCTCACCACTGTGCTACCTCAACCCCCTGTCCGTTAGGATGAGAGCCGAGGGAACCCCGAGGATTCCACACAGGGAGGAAGGCGTGGAGGGTCGTCTTGGGTTTGGTTCAGGAGGAATCACAAAGGCAGGAGCGACTCTAAGCTTCAGGCAACAGAGAGGTTTATTCCCTGGAACCCCAAAGTCAAAGGAGCCCCGACTAGCTCTCGACAGCAACTTATGTAGTACAATAAACAACCAATCAGGGTAAAGGCTCGGGGTGGGATTAAGGCGGGAGCTTTCAACAGCAGCAAATAATATAGAAACAGGGGAGTGGTTTGGGGATAACAACAAATCATAAACAGGGGTACAGAGAACTTTCCAGAACAACCTGTCAATCACCTTTGTGATAGACAAATAACATATTCAATAGGAACAAGGGGTGTCAACTTTGGGTGTTAACTGGGGTGTGACTACAACCAGGCTAAACCATGGATGTTTTTATAGCAGGGGGGCGACTCCCCGATGGACCAATCCACCAGGAAGTCCTCAAGCCCCTAGGTCTCGTTTCTATATTGACAACTGCCACATCTCCCCCTTTTCTTTTATTTAAAAAAGCCCGTTGTACTAACGATACTAGAATATTTTTTAAGCAACCAAACATACTTAACACGATAACGATGACGATTAGGATCCATAAAATAGATTTCAATAAGTCCATGCCCCATTTTGAAATGCCCCAGTCACTCATTAGATGGTCCAACCAGTCTTTACTTTCAGTCCTTAGTTGAGTGAATTGTCCTTGCAGTTCTTGTAGCGTTGCATGGATGCTTTTTGAATGGGATGATAAGTTCATACAACACATCCCTTCAAAGTCCTCGCACCCGTGCCCGTGTGCGAGAAGGAGAAAGTCAATCGCCGCCCTGTTCTGCAGGGTGGCGTGCCTAGTAGTGTCCTTATCTTCCAGCAGCTGGGTCAATGCCCAGGACGTGAGGTTGGCTTGTCTGCCAAGCCAACACTCTAAATGGCCTAATTCCCCCAAGGCCTTAGCTGCCGCCACCCAGGGCACGAATATGGAGGCAGCCACCCTCTTTGAAAAACTCCAATGTTCAACAGCCGAATTGCAACTTTCGTCCCAAATTCTGAGTGATCTTTTTTGACGGGTCAGATTATAGAATTTTCTCCATTCAAGAATTTGGGTCTTGTTGGGGGTCATGAGGGTGAGTTGGCCCAACGTGCATGGCCCACCTGAAAGACGGGACGGTATCCCAGCCCAGACTCTATCTCCACAGATTAAGAATACGCCGGAGGGGAGAGTCTTCGGGACGGGCGTGGACTTGGACCGTTTGAGGACAGATCTCGTGGTATAGTTACACCAATTTTCAAGACTGTACACTGATCTTTTTAGGGGATGCACATCCTGGTATGGAATTTTATCATATCCTCCAAATATTTTAGCATCTTCCCACTTAGGGAAGTAGTCAAAATTGATACAAAAGTCAGCTTTGGAGGACCCCAACAGTGCCAATTCTTGGGGCTCCTCTGGTGCATGGGGAAGGGTCCTCATCCACGCATCCCAGTTGTCAACAGGTTCGGGCCTTTTACCTGCGAAGGAGGTGTCATTCATTCGCAGGGGGATACCTACTAGGCAGGTCGACATGGGATCTGAAGTTGCACCCATACTCAAACACATGCTGTCTTGGTTTAGGGCTTTGGCTAACGTGATCCAGATATTCTCTTGTGGCTGTTGTACAAGCCATCCTTCGATTCGGGGCAGGACGTTCAGCATCACCCACATCAGGGCCATGATGACTCCCGTGGTTTTCATTGTCATGGATCCTTTAAATCTAATATCAAAACAAACATGAATAACTTTTGAATCAAACCAAAACAATTTTTCAATTTTCTGATTCCTTTCAACTCCTCTCCGCCTCCCCCTTTTCTTTTACTTAAATTAGGATACAAGGTGGGATAGGGTTATTACGGGACTGTTAGGTTGGGATATAAACAAGGAGAATAAGGTAAGTGAAGGGATATGGGGTTGGAACACAGGGTAGTCTTAGAGGGAGTGTCGTAGAGGGGTTAATCATAAACTATGGCTTCTCTGTCTGGTATTCGCTGGTCGCTGATCGGTACACGTCATATCAGGTAAGTCCTTTCCCTTTCCATTTCTCCTTTTTCTTCTTTTCCATGCGACTGATGGATTGTTGTCGCTCTTATCCTTGTCTTTCCCACGATCCTCCACATACGGCTTCACATTTTTTGCCGGAATCCACCGCGGACCGCCTGGGGTGGAGACACATGCATACCCCCTCCCCCAGACGATTAACGGTGCGGGACCTAGAATTTGATGACTCTGCGGATCCTTAAACAGCACCGGCGGTCTTTCTGTCAATTTGGAATTTGTCGAATTCATGAAATGCCGGAAGACGGGGGGAGTTGGCTCACTATCAGAGCAATTTAAAAAATTTAACGTAAACAGAGCCTTGCAGAGGCGCTCAACGGGCGACTTCTCTCCTGCCTCTCCCCGCTGCTGTGTAAGGATGCGTTTAATATCTTGATGTTTCCTCTCAACTAACGCTTGTCCCGACGGAGAATGTGGAATTCCGGTCGTATGTTCTACTCCCCAGTTTTGAAAAAACTGACGCAAGGAGGCAGATACATACGCCGGTCCGTTGTCTGTTTTAATCTGTTTTGGAATTCCCAAAACTGCAAATGCCATAGTAAAATGTTTTTTGGCATCTCCCGCCTTCTCTCCGGCATGAGCCGAGGCGAAGAGAGCGCCTGAAAATGTGTCTACTGACACGTGTATATATTTCAACTTCCCGAAAGGTGTAAAATGGGTGACATCTGATTGCCAAATCTCATTGGAGTTCAACCCCCTAGGGTTGACTCCTGCGTTGAATGTAGGTATTTGATAGGACTGACATGATGGACATGTGGCCACTATTGCCTTAGCTTGCTCCAAGGATAGGTGAAACATCCTACGGAGTGCTGGCGCATTCTGGTGAAAGAATTGATGGCTAAGGCGAGCCTGTGCGAATGTGTCAGGAACGGTACACTTCATCACAGGCATCGCCAGAGCATCGGCTCTCGCATTGCCTTCAGATATAAAACCTGGCAAGCCAGAATGTGATCTTATGTGCATCACAAAATATTGATGCTGGCGGTGGGACAATAACATTACGAGCCGCGCAAGCAAACCAAATAATTTTTTATTTGGGACCTCTCTCAGTAAGGAATGCTCTGCTCTAGAAACTACTCCTGCCACATATGCCGAATCAGTTACGAGGTTGAGTGGCAGTTCCTCAAACCTCTCAAACACTCTAACTACAGCAGCTAGTTCAGCTATTTGAGGGGAACCCTCAACTATCTGAACTTCTTCGTCCCACTGGAGGGTCTCTGGATCTCTCCAAGTCAACACCGACTTATGAGAAGAGCCAGAGCCATCTGTAAAAACTGTTAGAGCATTCTTAATTGGTGTTTTACTTTGAGCCACATCAGGAGCCAATTTAAACTCAGTATTGAACAATTGGTGTTTTAGCTTTTGGTTGCCAATTTGGCCTGAGTAATTTTCGAGGGCAAGCTGGAGGTCCTCACTTTCTTGGAGCACTTCTTCAAAACTATTCTGCTTCCAAGGAACTTGGATGTACGCAAAATCACATCCTGCTAGTACACGGAGCCGGTGCCGAGCCTTAATGATCAGCTCGGCCACCAATTCCTGTGGCCTTGTTATTGTCTTGGACGATGTGTGAGGCAAGAAAATCCACTCCACGATTAGGAGCGACTCCTTGACCCCCTCGTCCCACTGAAAAATGAGACCATAATACCTTGGTGTCTTTCCCAGTACCATAAATCGGTACGGGAGAATCGGGTTAATTCTGTGTGCGTGTTTTGTGGAGATCGTAAACATTACCTTCTTGATGACCTGTTCGGCCTCTGGTGTCACGGCTATTGGGGCGTCTAGGGCTTGTCCTCCTCGTAGCAGCTCAAATAAAGGTGACAACTCTGAAGTTTTCAGTCCGAGGAGCGGCCTGATCCAGTTTATCGATCCACACAGTTGATGAAGTTCGCGCAAAGTTGACGGATGCTGCTCTAACTTCAGCAACTGCGGTGTTACCGTTGTCTCCTGGATCTTCATTCCCAAGTACTTCCAAGGTGGCATCCTCTGTATCTTTTCAGGATGTACTTGCATTCCCACGTCCTCGATGGCCTTGACAACCTCCTTTAAGGCAGAGTCTAGAGTCTCTCGGTTAGGTGAGCACACTAATACATCGTCCATATAATGATAAATCTTTGACTGTGGAAAGGTTTTCCTAACCGGGGAGAGCACCTCCGAGACATACCATTGGCAAATTGCTGGGGAATTTTTCATTCCTTGAGGCAATATGAGCCAATGATAATGTCTCATCGGTGCCTCCCGGGTTATGGAAGGCACTGAAAATGCAAATTTCGGCGCGTCGTCAGGGTGCAAAGGAATACTAAAAAAACAGTCCTTAATGTCTATTATAGCTAGAGGCCAATTCTGCGGTAACATTGCAGGTGATGGGAGACCTGGTTGGAGGGGGCCCATTTCCTCCATCACTTTGTTCACTGCTCTTAGATCTTGTAGCAGCCGCCACTCGTTCTTTTTTTGTTTTTTGATAACAAAAACTGGAGTGTTCCAGGGGCTGGACGATGGCACAATGTGACCCTTAGCCAGTTGTTCGGCAACAAGGTCTTCTAGGGCGCGCAACTTCTCGCCTCTGAGGGGCCACTGCTCCACCCTCACCGGCGTGTCAGTGAGCCACTTGATAGGTGGGGTGGAGCGCGCCGCAGTGGCCCCGACTAGAAATTCTGGGGTGTAAAAGGAATTTCTAGTCTCGCGCCCCATTGTGCCATCGCGTCCCTTTCCCATAACGTAAAACCTGAGGGGACAATATAGGGTTTTACGCAAGCTACCCGTCCTTCCGGACCCTCAATGGAGATGTTTGTGAGGCTCCTTTTGGGGGTAATTTGGCCACCCACTCCGACTAAGTTTCCTGGGGAAGGTTTTGGTCCCCATTCCGCTGGCCATTCTGTCTCTGCTATAACAGTGACGTCAGCGCCTGTATCTAGCATTCCCACTCGATCTATTTCGGAATGCCCATTTCGCAGTCTACATTGAAAAACAGGCTTGTCTTTTCCCACAACACTTGTCCACCACACAAACGGTGTGCGAGCATTTATAGGTATATTCTCGGGCAGCACAATCGCTTGTGCCAGCCAGGTACCTTTTGGAAGATACCATGGTATGTGGTTGGGTTGTATGGTCACTGCAATGTTCTTCCCTGGCGTGTAAGTCTTAACTTCAGGAATCACAAAGATCCCCGGTGGACTCTTATTGGAGTCACCAATAATTAATACAGTCACGGGTGTCATGGGTGGATTTTTAACTGTCGCAGGACCACGTTGGGTGTCATCACGCGTTATATGTTCAACAAAAGCACTCACCAATTGGAGTCTCTCAAATGGTGTAGGTGATAAGTCTCCTGGATAAAGCTGTGGGTGTTGGATGTTTCTAGGCTCTAATGGTGTAGTGTCGTCAGAGGTAGCAGTCCTTAATTTGTTGAAGGAGCGCGAGGCTGCTTCGCGCTCCCATCCTGGTTGCCCGACCAGTAGGGTGATGGTGTTTGAGGGATCCACCATGGCATCGTTGGTGGGTACCATCCCCACGGCGGAGGATTTGGTGGCGCTTGCGGTTGTGGTGCTGGTGGGAAAGACTTGGCAGAATTGTGAGCTTGAGTCTTATTCTTATTTAGTTTTGGTTTTTTACAGTCCTTTGCAAAATGTCCAGTTCCATTACAATTGAAACACTTTTGTTCTTGTTGACCTGAATTTGTCTTTGATGTCTCCTTAGTATATTGAGTTTCTACTGGATATGTCACTTTACATTTATGTCCACACATTTTTGATTCATTCCCTGGTACACGTGGTTTAATTTGTGCACACTTTTCTGTAATTTGCTCAATCGTTGGTGGGGGGTCAATGGGAAACATCTCAAAAACTCGTTTACACTGTTCATTCGCATTTTCTTTAGCTAATTCAGTTAGCATTTCTCTCAGCATCACTGGATTGCTGATAGCTTTACTCATCGCCTCCCTGAGGCGATCCACAAAGGCTGTGAAATTCTCATCCGGGCCTTGCCGGATCGTTGTGTAACTAACTGGAGGCCCCATGTCAATAGACATAGTGAACAAATCGTTTTTTGCTGCTAACTGTACATCCCTTAGTATTTCCTCTGGAATGTTATTTGCTTGGTCACGAGGTTTGGATTGATTCCCCTCCCCCACAAGATGGTCTATAGTAATATTGGCTTTATTTGGGTCACCTTTATATGATTCAAGCAACTTTGTTAATTCTCTTCTCAATCTTTTGTCCCATATCCAGTAGTGACTCTCAACTAAAAGACTTGACATCAGCGTTTTGATGTCATCAGGTACTAAGACAGATGATTTAAAGGTTGCATTTATAAGTCCTTTAAAATATGATGAATCTCTTCCAAATTCTTTTGAGGCTTTACAGATTTCTTTTATCGTTTGTTGTGGGAGAGGCTCCCATCTGGGATTGGCACCTGTCCTATTGTATGTCACTGGTGCTACAATGGGTGTGGGCAAGGCTGCTGCCAAAGCTTGTTGGCTACAGGCTTCAGGCACACCCCCTTCCGGTGTAGACCCGTGGGAACCGAAAGCCTGGGCGTGGGAAAGTGGAAGGGGGGCGGGGTTCCCAGGGGAGGAGACAGGGAGGTGGGCGGGGTGCGCGACGGCAGGGGTGGAGGGTGTTGGGGGGTGGAGCAGGGAAGGAGGGAGGGGACCCGTAGGATTGACATCGCCGGCCGCAGAGGGTGGGACCGACGCGTGACCAATCGATGCCAAGGGGGTAGGGCTAGGGAAGGGGGTTAGGGGGTTCCCGCCGCGATCTCCCGCTCATGCGCCCTGAATTCCGCATTGCGGCAAAACTAATTCAACGGTATACCGTGGCGCAGTGAAAATTCCCCTGCCGCCATCTCCCGATGGCGCAGTAAGAATTCCCCCGCCGCCATTTCCCGATGGCGCAGTAAGAATTCCCCCGCCGCCATCTCCCGATGGCGCAGTAAGAATTCCCCCGCCGCCATCTCCCGATGGCGCAGTAAGAATTCCACCGCCGCCGTTCCCCGATGGCGCGGGTTTAAATTCTATTAAACTATTATAACGTGGGGAGGGACACACAACCGGTGCAACTGGGGATGGAGGGAAAGGAATAAGGGCTGGGGTGGGATCTGTCTTGGGTGGATCCGTCCCAGGACAGAAGGGGTCGGTGGGATCACGAACAGAATCGGAGCTTCTGTGGCTCCGGATTTCTCCCTCACGCTGCTCGCTAATGAGGGGTATCCTGCCGTTTTCCACACCGGAGGGCAGAGGGATCGGGTTAGTGGCATTAGGTTCACTTTTCGGAGAAGGGGGAACAGCTTTATCTAAACCAGAACTCTTCTCCCCGTTGTTAGATAAAACTCGATAAATCGCGATTTGTAACCCGAAAAATTTCTGAACTGCAAATCGCCCCTCGCTGTCACATTCGTTTAGTTTAAATCCTACACGATCCAAAAATTCTAAAGTAAAAACCTCTTTTGGTGCTTCAAAAGAAACATTTTCGATTACCCACTTTACAAATTTCCGTAATAACTTTTTGTCAAATTTTTCCCCTGAAGTAACTAACTGAACTTTTAAACCGTAATAAATAAATGAAAGCTCCTTTTCCCTCTTAGCAAGGTGGTTGCCCATCCTTACTATAGAAGAAAACTCCCCCACCTGAAACTTAAAAAAAAAAAACGCGGCGGAACAAAGTCCAAGCACTCACTTGCTCTGCGAATTCTTCTCCGAATTCTTTTTCGCCGGCTTCTTCAAATTCCCCTCTCTTCTCGAGGGTCCCCTCTCTTGTCGAGGGCAAACCACCAAAAGAAATCCAAAGAAATGGGGGGGCCTTTGTGGAGTGAGCTGCTTTCCCGCTCCCAGAGCCGGGGGTCGCAGCTCGACCTGCAGAAGCTGCTTTCTTAAACGACAGGCAGCTCCGCAGGGAGTGGCCCGCAACGGCGTCTTCGCTGCTGGTAGCGAGCTGTCTTTCGTGATTCCTCCAGGAACCACTCACGTTGGGCGCCAACTGTAAAGTTTTATAATATTTTTCGGTGTAAAACCTACTCGTCCTCCGATCCCAGGCACGGTGCCTCTGCTCGGTGGTTGCCTTCCTCACCACTGTGCTACCTCAACCCCCTGTCCGTTAGGATGAGAGCCGAGGGAACCCTGAGGATTCCACACAGGGAGGAAGGCGTGGAGGGTCGTCTTGGGTTTGGTTCAGGAGGAATCACAAAGGCAGGAGCGACTCTAAGCTTCAGGCAACAGAGAGGTTTATTCCCTGGAACCCCAAAGTCAAATGAGCCCCGACTAGCTCTCGACAGCAACTTATGTAGTACAATAAACAACCAATCAGGGTAAAGGCTTGGGGTGGGATTAAGGCGGGAGCTTTCAACAGCAGCAAATAATATAGAAACAGGGGAGTGGTTTGGGGATAACAACAAATCATAAACAGGGGTACAGAGAACTTTCCAGAACAACCTGTCAATCACCTTTTTGATAGACAAATAACATATTCAATAGGAACAAGGGGTGTCAACTTTGGGTGTTAACTGGGGTGTGACTACAACCAGGCTAAACCATGGATGTTTTTATAGCAGGGGGGCGACTCCCCGATGGACCAATCCACCAGGAAGTCCTCAAGCCCCTAGGTCTCGTTTCTATATTGACAACTGCCACAGTACTGGTTTGGGTATCACATAGATGGTGATAGAATAAGGGGTGGATAATGTCTTAGGTTACAATGGTATGTATTCTATCACCATCTTTATGGGATGCTGGGGCTGGGTGGGGCAGTGTTCCTGATGGCTGCAGAATGGTTTGCTAATAGGCCGGTCGTTGGGGCCGGATGGGCACTTTACTCACCCCAAACATTGCAGATAGTGGCTCATCATCCCATTGTGAGATGCCCCGCCCAGGGGGAGGAACCAATGTATCCCGATCTGCATATAAACTGAGATTTGAAGCACTATAGGCAGCTTTTTCCACGGGATTCCCAGAGGAAGACCAGACCCTTCTACACCACCGCTGGACCTTCAGAGAAGAACTACACCTTTCTCAGGATCATTGCTTCAACAGAAGCGCATCTATCACTCCCAGAGGACTGCAACCACCTTCTAAGTGGACTACTACCAACACCCTGACCGACAGGGTGTCAGGTTGTATTCTGACTCTGTCAGCGTTTTTTGTATTACTACATTTTTCCTATTAAATTGTAGTTCTGACTTTGAGCCTCTCACTGATTTGCTTTCAAACTACCACAAAAGTACTGTGGTTTTCTGGTTTGTCTGTAGGAGCATCCTATTCCCAACTTGTCACTGAAGGTAATATATTGGGTAGTTATATCTCTTCCATCTCATATTAATAATGAGAAATGCCTCTCTTCCTTCATTCACTACAGAGGGAACTTAGATGAATATATCAGATAAGAAGCCTACATTTTAGGTGCTGCAGATTGCAACACTTTAGCTGGCAAGCACAAAAGCTTTTACCACAGGACAGTAACTGCCAGAGATCAGTGCACTGTACAGAAGCCAAGCAAACTGACTGTATGAAGTGGCAGGCAGCAACTGAGACCAAGAACGATGCCTGTACGTGTCTGCAGCACACAGATGATGCTGAATCAACAACTTCAGCTGAACAGGCCAAGCTCCCTCAGCCCATCATAAGAGAGATGCTCCAGTCCCTTTGTCGTGGGTTGACCCCGGCCAGGGGCCAGGTGCCCACTCAGTCACTCTATCACTCCCCCTCCCACTGGGAGAGGGGAGAGGATAATATTGAAAAAGACTATCAGGGTGAGTAAAGGCAGTTTTATTACAGTGGAGGAAAAAAATAGAACAAGCAAGTTGAAAGTTGTGCGCGCAAGAGCAAGAAGAGAAAACAATCAATCTCTACTTCCCATCAGCAACGATGTCCAGACACTTTCTGGGAAGCAGGGCTCCAGCACACGTGATGGTTGCTCGAGGAGGCAAACATGGACAAGTCCCGAATGCCTCCCCCTCCTCCTCTCTTCCTTCCCTTATATATCTGAGCTGATGTCATATGGTATGGAATATCTCTCTGGGGTCAGCTAGCCTGCTGGTGTCCCCTCCCAGGATCTTGCCCCCCCCACCCCCTTCAGTGGGGGAAGGAATGTCACAGGGACAGCACAGCTTGGCAGTAGCCAAAACACTGCTCTGTTATCAACACCAGCTACCAAAGCAAAGTACAGCAGTGTAAGGCCTGTGAGCTTTACCCCAGTCAGACCCAATACACCCTTAATCATCTTTGTTGCACTCCACTTGACCCTCTCCAGGAGCTCCATGACTCTCTTGTAGTGAGGAGCCCAGAAATGGACAGAGTTGTAGCCTCATCTCCAGATGTGCCTCACTACGGCTGAGTAGAGGGGCAGGATCAGCACTGTTTATAACTTAGAAGCTTGGGAAGCAGCAGAAAAAAGGCTCAGTTTAAATGCATAAGGACAGCATCCACATTTCCCCAGAGATCCCAATGGAAAACGGTTTTGTGCATTTTGATGTCACTCCACATCACAACAATTTCTGAAAACTATAAGCAACAGCCTGGCTCTTTGTCATGCACTAGTAATAGTAGATGGGTTTATTCAGGCAGAGTACACTTTTCGATCAGTTTTTCCTTTCAGGGAAGAGATAAGCAGGTTCAAGCAGGATAAGCTGTTAGATGCATCCTATGTACTGTGAGATGGACCTTGATGCTTTAGCATCCTTACATGTGCAAAATCACAGGAATCTGACATGGGTGACTGCCACCACTTTAAGTCACTCTAAGTCACAGGATTTTAGGGAATAGAGGTTAAAAAATAATAAAAAAGCAACCAAGTGACAAATGCTGGTCACAGAACAGTACAAGCATGTAAAGAATCATGCCAAATTATACCACCTGTGGTGCAGCAAAAGGACAAAAATTTCTGCCTGGACATTGCTGTATCCTTCAACATTATTCATGAGTCACTGTCCACACACACATTCATTTTGAGGGTATTCAATCCAGGAACTACTTGAGCATTGGAAAAAAGATGCCCATGCTCTGTCTTCTGCTGCAAGATCCCAAGACGCTCACCAGTCCTTAAGATACTGTTGCAGCAACACTGCACTTTGAAGCTGAATTTTCTCAGAAATGAGACACAGCACAACAAAATGCTTCAGATATGTGCCTGAGGTAACTGCCATGTCATCCTCAATTCATTAACCTTCTTCCCCACAGAGTCATAATTCAATTCTACAACAGAGGTTACAAATACCTGCAGATAGCACAGATTTGTCTTTGTTTCTCATTCAGTGCTCTGAGTTGCTGAAGCAGTTACTACATGTAATATGCAAACCTGTTCATCATTCTTGGACATAACTATTCAAAGTGCACAGTGACTACTGGAAAGAAACTTCCTCCAATATTTGGTGAAGGCAGAGAATAAGTTATTATACATTGCTATTTCGGTATGTATACTTGATGTTTATCAGAAACCTTGTTGTAATTGTCCTAGAGATCCAGCTTGTCCTAAGAGGATCAGGTTTGGCAAGGAGACCTCCTCTAGAAGGCAAAAAGGTCTAGAAATACCCAAAGAAATACCCAAGTCACACAGCAAACAGTTGTGGTGGATTAAGACCTCACTGTTACTACTGCCCATACTCCACCCAGGCCACAGCAGAGTTGATGGAATTTCCTGTCACAGGGTGTCCAGTTCAAAGCCCACAAAGATCCACCTTCTGCAGCAGCCCAGTGGTTACAAGGCTCTTGCTCCAGGATATCCACTCAGTCTGAAGAAGAGGCATGGGCTGTAGGTCCTGACCCTGCCTATTTGTGCCCAACAAGAAGTATGCCTCCTTTGTGACCAAAATATATGTTGCAAGGGACACACATGAAAATGAGGATAAGCAGACTGCTCCCATCATGTCTGAGCACACTCAAGAGGTCTTGTCATAGGACTGAATGTGCTGTCTTTGCAGGATGGAAAACACCAGCAGTTTAGCCATGTACTAGCTGTTCTTCCAGACACATGACCAAAAATTCACAGAGCCCTTCAGAAAGAGAGGATCATATGCCACACAACTCATTTATCCCAAAACCTAGGGGGAAAAGGAAGCAGAAAGCTTATTTAAGGATAAATTAAATGTCTGAGAAACCAAAGTCATCATGCAAGCTGAATGAAGGACCATCTAGTTTAGTCCATGCAGTAATGCAACTCAAATATGCACTGCAGACACCATGCCCTGGAACAACCTCTTCTCTCCTAATCAAACAGTCCCTTCAACAAAGGCAGAAAAGGGCACGAACTCATCTTCCCACATCACGAGTGAGTGCTGTTAGTGACAATAAAAGGGGAACATTTGCACATCCCCTTTTACTTTGTAAATGAAGTAATTATCCCTACTTAGACTATGGAACACAGGGCTTGGGTACAGGGTGGAAAGGCAGACAGATAGACAGAAAGATGCACAGATTGATCTTGACTGGGGAAAGACACTATATTCCAATCCAGATTAAGACACTTAAGTAAGACGTTCTTCATCACATTCTTACTATTTAGACAGAGCCCTGCTTCACATTATGTATTCCCAGACATTACACTGGGGCCCAGGTGCCTCTCACCATATGTTGAGAATTTCCTGTATTCCCAGTGTTCTGTATAGCTTTACAAGGACAAGGCTCTTGGTACTGGGGATCCCCAACCCTGCTTGCGGATCTGGAGTTGCTGATTCTCAGCTATATTTAAACACCTAATCCCCCTGGAGAATTTGAGCCTTCATCTGCCACAGGATTTTGTAAAGTGCCTAACTCCTATATATTTCAATGTTTTAAACAGTACAGTTGATTTTTTGAGTCATATATTTAAAATTCTGTATTTCAAAATTTTAGAGAAATGGTATTTTTTTTAAAATCCTACATTCTGTAGAAAACCAGTCCCTAAATTTTCAGGGATTTTTTTTGTTTTTTTTGTTTTTGGTTTTGTGTTTGTTTGTTTTTTGGTTTTTTTTTGGGGGGGGGAGGGCATGGAAAAGCTGAGTTCAGACCTTGTCCTGTAATTCCTACCTTTTTTATTCAGATGGGAATGATTAGAACTACTACTGGGCCCAAAATAGATTTACCACTTTCAAATACTGCATTGGTCAGGCATTTGGCTCAGGGTCATGCTGAAACTTCTCCTTGCCTGTACTGGACAACTTCCCTGTCATTTGCCTTCTACAGCCTGGAAAAATGAAATATTAATGCACTGCTTATCTGAATCTGCAACATTTTAAAAGGCATGAAAAACCAGCTGTGGTAGTTCTTTCTTTTTGTGAAAGTTGTAGGAAATATGGTACATATGTAATTTTACTTCACCTGTTCTATTCCATAATAGATATTTCCAGTAAAGGTCTTTTACAGTCAGTTTCTCAGAATACTCTGGTTTTCTAAAAGCCAGTTTTCTTTCACACATCTGGATCCCAGCTCATGTTCTCAGTGACTAGCAATATGCTTAGGGAATACTGAATTCCTGAGAGAAGCAGAGCAATTTGCTTGCAGAGACCTGCACAGAAATTTGCCTTTCTTTCTGGGGGCCCATCGAGAAAATCCCAGGGAGTTTGTGCAGCCAAGGAAACTGATGAACTAGAAAGAAGAACTGGAGAAAAGGACTTGGGAGGCACACATCAGAATTTAAAGTCTTTTTTTATTTGCTCATTTTCAAGTTGCTCACAGAATATTGTGTCACACAAAATCACATAAACGTGCATTATCCTCATTGCATCACTCTTGTGCCATGGAATACAACTTTTAGAGCTCTTTGGTCCAGAGCTGTGGCACGTGTGTAGCTGAGGGACTTCAGGAGAGGTAAATTGTACAGACATGGGAAAGCAGCAGAGTGCTAACAGGCAGGTGGCCTTTGTGAGCAGACAATTGGAAGAGCGTAAATTTTTAATACAGATTTGTTAATGATGATTTATCTTAGGTGTCCCAAGTAGGGGATGTCTAACTTACTAGCTCTGAAAAGCAGGCAATTCATGGGAGAAAGAAAAGCAGAGTATTGCATAGCAGCTGTTTCATCTTCTTACGGCTCAGTAAGTAATTAGCCCGACTCTCAAGTCATTCTCCTTTGCTCCCAGACTACACCTTTCACAATCATTTCTTCCCCACGTTTCATTATGGGCCACAGAAATTATGCTCTTTTCCAGTCCACTGCATCTTTCTTGTCCACGTGCTCTAAATAACTTCTGTTCATCTTCCACTGAGCTTTAACTGGTGAGTCCTGAAGAAGCAGCAAACAATAAATTTGGCAGCATTGCAGCAGGAACTGTGCTTCACTTTCAGTTCCTATGTGAATGGCAGCTTCCTGAAAATCAAATGAGAACAGTTTTCAGAGCTTTGTAATGTTGTGTTGATGTATTGTTATGTTGCCTCCCCACTCTCATTCTGTGCAGCTGCTCCACAGGAGCTAAGCACTCAAGAATTTCACTTGTCAAAGCTGCTGGTACTGTTTGAGTGGGACATGCAGGGGTCCCAGGGTTGCTTTAAAGGTTCTTTTATTTACTAAGTCCTGACTTCTGGATTGTGCCAGCATCCAGCACCTGTCTCTATTTCCTCACAGAGAGATCTGCAAGGATTTTGGTAAGACCAAGTTCTTGGAAAAGGCCAGCAAACTGCAAAAGGAGGAAGTTCCTCTTTGGAAGTTTAATATATATGTGATATATATGTCATATCTTCCACAAAAAAAGCTCACTAGAGACTAGTCCATGTGTGTGGGGAATAACTATCTCCGTCTGCATGGACATATGAGCAATCCAACCCCTTTAGATGAGAAATAGGCCTCTGTCTGTTCAAGGTCACCCGAAAGGCAGCCGTGGCTATGAGAAAGGGAGATGCGAAGACTGTAAATAACCCCCACGTGTCTGAGGAGAAACTTGGCAGATGAAACTGTCATTGTAGCTTTGCGTGGGAAAACACTGTGTGAACTGTAGAGGAAAAACTTACCACGTAGCTTTATTTTTAGCATACTGTGGGATATAAGTATGCTTGCTGTCTGGAATAAAGCGGCTTCATTTGATCACATTGATCTGGCGTGATGTCCCATCATTTTCCCTGCAAACAGTGACCCCGATGTGATCGACGTGATAGAGGGCCTCGCGACGTGATTCCACCCGACGTGATAGGAGGTCCTCGGATGCATCGAATGCTGATATTCAGTGAAATTGAACACGGAGGGAGCGGGTAAGCCGGCCGAAACCCCTGCTGCCCCAGCAGGAAGCCTCGCACACAGGGAGTGCAGGAAGCCTCACCGAAAGGGTGGGAAACCTTGCTGAGAGGGCGGGAAGCCCCTTACGTAATGCGTTTGGGGAGAAGAACTGCCGGGGAGGAGATGGGGATGGACAAGGAACAACTGGCAATCCTAAACCTCCTCCAAGATATCATCTCTGTGAGAAGATTGAAATGTGATGATTCCATTATTCGGAATCTCCTAAAATCAGCTTGGGACCGTGGACTAATCCTGGGAGTGGGAGTAGCTTTTCAGATACCCGTCTGAGAGGCAATTGGGAAGGCAATGTGGAAGACGGTCAGTAGTGGCGGAGCAGCTGCTAAAGAGGCATCCAAATATTCCACTCACTGGAAGCTCATAACAGAGACCCTGCAGGCAATGAAAGCGGAGAGGCAGGCAGCTGCTTCTGCTTTTGCGATATTAACTCCTTCGGGCTCTAAATCAAATGAAACCGAAACAACAATCGCCTCCACCTGTTCGACCCGTGTGGCGTTCCCACTTCCCACTTCTACAACAACTCTCTGCCTTCCACCCCTCCTTTACCCGAGCCAACCACCCCCGCAAATGTTACCCAAAGTACTGAGGAACTCGAAGAAAAGGTCCGTTGTAAAACTTAACGAGCCCGCCGAAGATAAAAACACTTTTAACAAAGAGCGAGATCAGCTAAGAGCAAAAATGAGTAAAATCAAAACGAAATTGACGCAGACACGGCGGGAAGGCGAGCCAGGATGCCAGCCACCCGAGCCCCCGAGGGCAACCCTGCAATCGGACGCGCCTGGACAATCCGCCAGGGAAGAAGAAACAAAAGGTTATATAGTGGAAGAATTGCTACGGGACGTGCTTGAAAGGTTAGAGAGCCCTAGCAGCCCCGCGAGCCTCCGACGGCGACCACCCAGCCCCCCCCCCGCAGCGGTTTCGGATTCTCCCCGCGGCCACTACAGCTGGCGGCGGCTCCTGCCCTCGCCTCCGGCGGTATCTCGGCGCGCCAGGGGCGGGAGGCTACAGTGACTGCGCAGCTGCCCCCCCAGAACCGCCGGCGGCAGGGACCGCGGCGCGACGGTGGCGACGGCTTCTCCCCACGCCAGGCGGGCGGCGAAAACTTTTTCCCCAGCGGCAACTTACCAACAGCAGTTTTCCCTGAATCGGCGGGTGCGCGCGCAGCGAAAACTTTTCCTTAGTAACACCCTAGCAACAGCGATTTTCCCCAGACCGGCGGAGTGGAAGCATCGGCGACGCTGCCCGCTCCCCCTCTCCCCCCGCCCCCGGGGCCGGGCTAGCCCCTCCTCTCGCAAGTTTTCTCCAAACTACAGCTGGAGAACTTCCCCGCGGCTACGCGAGAGCCACCCCCCCCCCGCTTTCTCTAGTGGAGGGGGGGGAAGGGGCGGGGTTCGGAGTGGAGCAGAGCAGAGCAAGGGGGTTTGGGCGAAATG
The DNA here is from genome assembly GCA_034509425.1 of Eopsaltria australis. Classification (NCBI taxonomy): domain Eukaryota; kingdom Metazoa; phylum Chordata; class Aves; order Passeriformes; family Petroicidae; genus Eopsaltria; species Eopsaltria australis. Next base: position 211,663 of record JAVTVJ010000423.1, read on the forward strand.
TAAGCTGAGTTGTAAACTAGGTTTAAACAAGTGTTAAACTAGATTTGCCCGAATTGTAAACTGAATTATATAAACACTACAAGTTGCCTTTGTATTTTCTGAGCTGTAATTTCTGATAGATTTACTGAACTAGATTGTAATCTGTTTTTACTGTTTTTCTTGTTTTCACTTTGTTTTAATAAGTGTTGAGTTCTATACCTACAGCTGAACCTGGAAGCACAGTGATCCCAGAGAGGATAGAGTGAACCTGCAGCCCTGCTCAAAGAGATGGATATGTGTGCTCACAGCTCATAACACTTTTCAGAACTCTCCCAAGCCATCACTCCTGATGTATTAATAACTCTGGATCACTCCTGATGTATTAATAGCTATAAATATGTTGTTAAAGTGCTATTAGGTTTATTAAGTACTGTTAAGGTTAAGTACAGTCATGCATAGGTGTGTTAAGTTCTGTTAAGTTTAAGTGTTAAAGTTAAGTACTGTTAAGTACAGTTATGCATAACTATGTGTGTTATACAAAAGATGAAGCTATATGTCAGGGAGGCCCCTCCAGTTAAGACCTTGGCTCTGGCCATGCCTTGGCCCTAACTGGTCACACATCTATAAAATATGTTAGGGAAGTTCCTCCAGTTGGAGCCCTGGCTCTGGCCAAGCCTGGGCTCTCCCTGGACGGGCATCTACCAACAGACCCAGGCGTTTCTGCATCAAAATCATACTTAAGTCGGGTTTGACTTAATAATTTGAATTGACATTGGCTGCACCCCTTTTGGAGTGGACTTGGAGACTCTGTCCGGACAGGTTTTTCCATGTCCTCACTGAAACAAGGCATGCCAGCTGTTACAGACCCTGGATGTTGGTATAGCATTCCAAAATTCAATAAGGTATTGCTCTGATTGACAACCTTCAGGGGCAAAGTAATTGAGACTGATTTGCTGAACTATTTGTCTTAGGTTACAATGGTATGTATTCTCTCACCATCTTCATGGGATGTTGGGGCTGGGTGGGGCAGTGTTCCTGGCTCATCCCTGATGGCTCCGGGACATGTTTTCTAATGGGCCAGCCTTTGGAGCCAGGTGGGGCATTTTGCTTTGCTCATCCCTAATGGCTGCAGTTAATGGGCCATTGAGTCCCACTGATAAACTCCATCATCCCATTGTGAAATGTTCTGCCCAGGGGGAGGGACCAACGCATCCCTATCTGGATAAAAACTGGAATTTGAAACACCACAAGTCAGCTTTCCCACTGGATTCCCAGAGGAAGACCAGACCCTTCTACACCACCACTGGACCTTCAGAGGAGAACTACACCTTTCACAGGATCACTGCTTCAACAGAACCACATCTATCACTCCCAGAGGACTGCAGCCACCTTCTAAGTGGACTACTACCAACACCCTGACCGACAGGGTGTCAGGTTGTATCCTGACTCTGTCAGTGTTTTTGTACTATTGCATTTATTTTAATTTTTCTATTAAATTGTAGTTCTGACTTTGAGCCTCTCACTGATTTGCTTTCAAACTACCACACTATTGAGTCATGAAAAGTCACAAGATAACGTAGATCACTTAGAATGTTTGGCACATGGGTGTTAGGAGTATTCTTATGTCTAGTTATGTGTGTTACTTACTTACTACACTGCCTATGACAGATGGCTGGTAATGCCATAGACAAACTTACGTTAATTAAGGGAAATTGTAGGGTTATACTATGTGTGTTATGAGTACTGTGGTTCGTGACCTTATAGGGTATTGTTTTCTGTTTATATGATGGCACATCCTGTCTTTGGGATGCTATAAAGGGAATTTTCACTGCATAGTAGAAGGCAGTAGCCATAGTAGTAGCCATAGTAGGAGTCATAGGAGTAGTCCTAGGATAGTAGTGTAGTATGTAGTAGTCTCTGTCTTTATAATAGAGGACCAGCCTTTATGGGAATTGAATTTCATAAACAGCATAATTGGACATCTTGGACTAATGTATCAAGCCCCTCTAAGTGGTTTAAGTATCAAGACAAGAATGATTATTGTAAGGGCAGTTTAGGGGCAGAAACTAGAGGCAGCAAATTTGCTATTTGGAACAATGATACAGCAAAAGAATTTCCCCCAGGGCACTTTTTAATTTGTGGAGACCGGGGATGGCATGGAATTCCCATGAGGGTTTATGGAGGACCTTGTTATATTAGCAAATGTCGCCGAGTGGTGTGGGCTGGCCAGCTGCCCACCAGGGTTTTTGGGCAGCAGCCCAACGGCGGCTACAAGGAGTGTCCCCGACCTGAGCAGGTTCACTGCTGTCAGGCCCTTTCGTCCCTTGTCGCAGGCTGTGCCTCCCTTAAGGGTAGACACTGTAACCGCTAACACCGGAGAATATGCGGGGGGGGATCTTTCGCCTAGGAATAAGAGAGATACTGTAACGCAGAGTTGACAGCACTCTGGGCATCCAGGTGAAAGACCTCGGTGATCAGCGTGCATCAGACTTTGTTCTGAGGGCAACACCCAATCATGAAGGGGCACAGAGGAGGAACCAGGGAGGGACAAGGGGATAGGGACCAACTGGGGAGGGAAGGGGAAGGAGAAGAGGTGACAGATGTGGGAATAAAACAATCAACCATCGAGTAGCTACGAACATTCTAGAGCCTAAGAATGACTGACGGGAGAGTGGCAGGTGGCTGGACAAATGGGGAAAAGGTGACCAACCCCTAGGAGACCCAGCCCCCTTCTGGGGCACACCACTCTAGACTCCTGGGCTTCTTTAATCCAGAGCCTCCTAGGGGGGGAAGGGGTTTTAGGGACCTGAACCACCACAACAAGCAAACTCACTCTTTTTGCCCCCTCAATGGCTGATGTATTACAAAATGTAAGTAGAACCAGAACAAAACAATCAGTAGAATAACTGGGCCCTAATTGAAAGGATGAAGTTGAGTTACAAGGAAAAGTATCCCAAGTATTAATGTCATTGTTTGTGCCAGGAGCTGCCACTGGAAATGCACTGCGAGAAACAGGCCATTTAGCCCGTTGGACAGCTAAACAGCTTAACGTTGAACATAATTACAGAACTGTTACAGGACACTGATAGTGTTAGGCATGCAGTGCTGCAAAACAGAGCCGCAATAGACTTCTTGTTGCTGGCTCAGGCCCATGGTTGTGAAGAGTTTGATAGAATGTGCTGTATGAATTTATCTGACCACTCACAATCAATTCATGCTCATTTATAACAATTGAGGGAAAACATGAAGAAGATACAGATAGTAGAATCACCTTTAGGAGATTGGTTAGCAAGCTTAGGTATTAAGGGCTGGTTAATGGAGTTTGTAAAGATAGGACTGATAGTTTTAATGGTTATTATAATCAGAAGTGTATTATTGCCATGTATTGTTAAGTGTTTGATGAAAACAGAAAAAAGTGTAAGCCAGGTCTGGATTGCTCAATGAAAAGAAGGGGGATTTGTGGGGAATAACTATCTCCGTCCACACATGTGGATAGCAGGTATCAGGGCTCTGTGCACATCAACAGCCTCTGCACGCTTTCCTCTGCCTTCCCAGGGGTTTGGCTGCTTGTGTTCAAGGTCAGCTCAGATTTAGCACGACCATATAACCTTGTATTCAACTCCTCCAATAACAGCCAAGCTGGCAGAAAGGGTGGTGTGAGAAAGAGTTATGACAATCCTCATCTTCACCCACAGACTGGCCACCAATTGACCCAGGAGCTGAGTGGTGGCTGGGTGCTTGACTGAGCTGTGGTGTTGGGATGCCTGTGCCCAGCCTTGCTGGTCCTGACCCACAGACCAACTTCACAGCTTGGTCTTGACCTGGCTGCTCACTGTGAGCTTGCCCAGTGGTTACTGGTTTGTGGCTGACCCTGATCACCACCACTGGCCCTTTGCTCTTTGCTCCTTGCTTGGGTCCAGTAGGGACCTTTGTTGGTAGGGGCACGCCCCTGCCTGTCCTGCTGTACCTCCCTTACAAGGATGCGTGTACTTGAGAATATTTTGGGAGTATATGGGCTGGAAGGACCTGGCCACAAGTGGAAAGCAACCTCATGCAGAAGGGAAACTTCTCATTTTTTAAATAACAAGCTGCACAGACAATTGAACCATTGCCCCGGTTCCTGGGCTGTATCTTTACTCACTTGAATGATCTTGTCGTAAACCTTTAAGTTTTGGTGATAGTGTTGCCTGAACAGCTTCATTATGTCTCACATCATCACCTACAGAACAATCATAGCTGTAGTGGTTTTAATTCGCCTACTTGAGGTGTTTTTTTTTGGCTAAATGCCAGCACACTTACCAAAATCACTTGATTTTGTTGTGAGATAAGGACTAATAGTAGGCAAAGCAGGCTTATACTTTAAGAAGTATAAAAAGAATTTATTAACAGACTTAAAACAGGAATAATAGTAACCAGAAATCAGAACAAAACCTTTGGAACACCTTTCCCCCCCCTCCCCCCCACCTCTTCATTTCTTTCCCACTGACCATACAGAAGGCAACACTTCGACTTGTAGTTAAATACCACCTCTGGAAAAACAGTTCTTTTCTTAATTCATGTAGGGAGAGAAGTTTTCTCTTGCTCTATTATGTTGATTCTCCATAGGAAACATAGTTCCTATGGTTATCAGCCTCCCAGTAAGCAACCCCCCGAAGGAAAAAAGATTTGCTTTTCTGGAACCCTTCCCACTTCAGTAGCTTTCCCAGGGCTACTACCAATGGACATATGATGGTCATTGAGGTGCTTTTTTGAGGATGAACATTTCTATTACAGTGACAATGAAATCCCCCTTTCTTCTTACTGGCAACACAAGTTTTTTTCTATTATTCCCAGGGCAAGGAAGTCTTAATACGAGTCTTAATTCACTGCTTATACCTAGAATATTACACCCTCCCTTGTTCCACCCTTTTAGACCATTGTTCATATATTACAGGGTATATTATAGCTAAGTTTATCAACATGTTTTTTACAACAGAATTTTCAGCCTTAAAGCACTTCTCATCTCTTCCTTCTTTGCATATAAGCTTGGTTACATTAATTAACTTAAAGTCTCTATGTTGTACCTTTTGTAGGTGCCTCCATTCCTGTGCTCTTTCGGGGGGAGGGGGGGGAAATGAATGCCCCCCCTTTCCCATCCTGATTATTGAAAAGAAAACAGTTAATTTGTCTTTCGGCTGGGCGATGGTCACGTGATTTTCGCCCGCGTGGTTCGTGTAGTAGGTTCAGCATTCGAGCTGAAGGAGGGGAATTCGTCTGCGCCGTTCTCCATCCAAGCCACGTCTCAGCTGCAGGAGGTTGGTGCAACCGTGTCTAAACTGTAGAGGGCTGGCCAGACTCTCTGTCCCTCGCGCCGAGCCGGTCTGCGGAACCGGCCCAGTGGGGCTGCGTCCGAGCTGTAGGGAGAGGAGTTTGCCTGTGCCGCTCTCCCGCACCCGGCCGCGCCGCGGGGCCAGCGGGACTACGTCCAAGCTTTACGGGGCTGGCCCCAAGCCCTCTTCCCGCCGCACCGCGGGGAAACCGGCCCAGCCCGAGCTAGGCAGGGGCGGAGTCGGTAAGGCTCCTTGGCCGGGGGCAGCAGAATGAAGCCTCTCTTAGCTCGAGTGGAGTCGATTTACTTCCCTCTCACATGAAGCCGCTGTGAGGAGCTGAAAGACTGGCCCGGGCTCCCCCTCTCCTCCCCCCTCCACGCTATCCCGGCTGGCAGCCCCAGGCCACGTGGCCTGAGGGTACCTCACCAGATGCACGGAGGGGAGAGAAAGCGAGTCCTTCCTCAGCAAACCAGAAATTTAAAAGAGGGTCTCTCCAGGTGTTCTCCTGGTTTCATGAGTTTCTGTAGGTGGAACTTGTAATACCGGATACCTCATTTCCGGCTCCACCTCCTCTTTTTATACCGGGAATTTTTTCAACTGAGATTACTCCATGACAGTAGCACAAAGCAGACTGTTATCATGTGGTAAGGCAAGCACTGGGAATTTTTGTTTCTCATGTTGGGTCAATCAGTAATGGAGAAGTCACTCATTTCAGGCTTTGGAAGAAGGTTCCATAAAAACAACACAGGGCTGAAAAATGCTTTCTGCACTCATATATGTGCCTCATCCAGCTGGACAATTCAGATTTGCAATGTATGGCTGTGTATCATGGGACAGAATAATTTAATTTTGGAAGGCTCCCACAGGGATCTTCAAGTCCAGCTCCCTGCTTCTTCGTGGAACAACTTAACTCTTAGAAAGATCTGGTTTTTATCTAGTGCTGCTCTCATACCTAGGGTTGCTGGAACTTGGCTTTCTACACCCCCAGCCCTCACATCTCAGAAGTTATCCCCAGTGTCATTGCTGACAGATTTTGAGCAGTGTCCTTAGCAGAAGCAAACTTCTAAATGAATGGCAGATGCTGATGGCCCTTTTACACAGAAACAAAAAAATACCTTGGTCAAAGCATTATTACAAAGTGGAAAGTCAAGAACTTTAAGTATGTCATCTGTTCTCTGTTGTATATCTTTCTCACAGGCATCAAACAGCTTCTGCAGTGCAAAAACAACTGATTACAGCATCAATCACAGTGAAACCAGAGGTGTAGTGTGCAAAGTATGTGCTGAGAAAACATCTGCATTAGAGTAAATTGTAGGGCTGCTAATTGATTGCAATATGTCTTCAATAGCTGTGAAACTATTTCATCTGTTTCATCAAGCTGCTTGCATATTGGAGCCCATTCTTCAGCATCTGTGGGGCCTTATCACAATCAATGCTAATAATGGCCTCATCACAGTCTTGTCCTTTAAGGTAATACCACTTAGGTATTTTCCTTCAGATCTCTCCAGCATCACAGCAGTGAGTCAGACATCAAAATGAGGTCTCCCAGCTATAAGTTCAAGCACTAACATAAGCAAAGTGGATTGTTTTCCCACTTGTGCTTAACACGTGTGAGAGGTGGGACTGGTATTTGAGTGTGCCCTTCTGAAAGACAGAAGGAAGAAGGTCACTGTCAGTTTGATCTCTACAGCATTCCACAGGCCCTGCTGGGCTGGAAAATCAGAGACCCAAGCTTGGGCCCCAACCCTGTCTAGTACAGAAATACAAATACTCAAAGGCTGCTATATGGCTACACCGTATTGATCTGATAAGAATCAGATGGAGAAAATGGATGTGAACAAACCCTGATGATGTGACTGCCTTCTGTGTATGACCAGCGGTAGGGCACGGAGCTCCTTTCTTCCATTCCCGTAGCTGGAACATCTCGAATCTCTCCAGCACAGCAGACAAAGGTAAAGGGTCACTGATGTACTCAGAGTCTTGGTGCATGGCCATCGCTTTGGCCAAGAGCTCTTGGTTTCTACGTCAAGGAGGATATTAAAAAACATATATAAGTCAAGATGAAATAATGACCAAACGTAAATATTTTACTTATGAAGCTGTTTCACGAATCCCACGTTTTCTACAATGCACTTCTCATCTGTATTATATAGCTGGCAAGTAGATTTTTTTTGTGGAAAATGGTGCTTTCTCAGCTCAATTTTGCATGATCACAGTAGAAACTGACAAGGGTAGCATCTTGACGATGTAATTTGATGCCTGAAGGATTTTTTCTGCTTATCTCCTGAATATTTCTTACACTGTTCCCTACATTCACAAGTATTAGCATGCATACTTGTGATGCTTTAGGTGATAGTTTAGCCTGGTTTCATGGTGTTTAGCAGGCCAGTAGACTAAACACCCCTGAAACCACGTAGAGTTAGAAGACCAAACACCCTGTTTTCGTGATCCCTCAAGGTCTCCTAGTAGGACAGATTTTGTAAACTAGAAGTTAGCCCACCCAGGCCCCTTATTGGGCCCTCCTGGTAGATATGCTAATGTGTAGTCTTTAATTGTATACTCGACTGGGGGGACGGGGGTTTTTGCGACGTGTTCTACCTGGACGGCAGAAGCCATCGAACGGGATCCTATTAAAATACCGAGGTAAACAACCCCTAACCCTTTCACCGTGTCTGAGCCTTTATTTCCTAAGACCAGAAAAAGGCATCACATTGTAGACTGGTTTCTTTTACTCTTTATATAACTGGTGTATTGGGTCTGACTGGGGTAAAGCTCACAGGCCTTACACTGCTGTGCTTTGTATCGGTAGCTGGCGTTGATAACAGATCAGTGTTTTGGCTACTGCCAAGCAATGCTGTCCCTCTGACATTCCTTCCCCCCTCCAAAGGGGATGGGGGTGGGCAAGATCCTGGGAGGGGACACATGCAGGCCAGCTGACCCCAGTCAGCCAAAGGGATATTCCATGCCATATGACGTCAGCTCAGATATATAAGGGAAGGAAGAGAGGAGGGGGAGGCACTCAGGACTCATCCATGTTTGCCTTCCTGAACAAGCATTATGCGTGCTGAAGCCCTGCTTCCCAGAAAGTGTCCGGACATCGCTGCTGATGGGAAGTAGAGACTGATTGTTTTTCTCTTCAGCTCTTGCGTGCACAAATCTCTGCTTGCTTGCTCTATTTTCCCGCTGTAATAAAACTGCCTTATCTTACCCTGGTAGTCTTTTTCCATATTATTCTCTCCCCTCTCCCAGTGGGAGAGGAAGTGATAGAGTGACTGAGTGGGCACCTGGCACCTAGCCGGGGTCAACCCACGACAGTCTCTTTGGGCACCCAATGCAAGGCAAGATAAAGGTAGTTTATATATATATACATATATATATATATATATATATATATATATATACATATATATATATTGCATGCTCTAGTAATTATCAATAGCAGCTCTCGAGTAGTAAGCTCCTGTGTGGCACACGGCCTTTGGCTGCCACACTGCTTATCTTTGTGTTGCTAAGTTTGGGAACATTTTGAAACAAACAATGACTGTGAATGAATATAGCTCCTCTGCCCAGGGTGAATTTGAGTATGAATGATCTTGTACTGCAGGCTCCCATGATTATTGCCAACCCTTATATAAGCTTCCTGATATTATTAATAATATTAGTCAACACTGTTGTTACCTTATAGAATTCATGGAAATTGTCATCTCCCTGGTACAGAAGGAAACGACCCTTGGGTGAGGAGCTGTTAAAATCTGCCCTGAGGTACCCATTTCCTGGGTGGAAAGGCGTATGGAGGAATTTGGGCAGGTTCCTAGGGCGGTTATCACCTCCCATTGCCTGGGAGTTTACTCCTGAAGAGGTAAATAACCCTAACAAACTGGCCCAACTGACATAAGGGTGCCTCGTTTACTCCCAGGAATGCAAGCAGCTTCTCGCCCTGTACTGGGGGCTGGCCTGGGCCTACCGGGCCTCTGTTCAATATTCTCAGAGGACTGTGGTTGAGGCAGGAACCCAAACTGTGTCTGAGGACACTATAGCTGAGACAGGGACACAAACTACAACTGTGGCTGAGGCAGGGATACAAACCACAACAACTATGTCTGAGATAGGAAGCCAAACCACAGCAACTACAGTAATGGCCCCAGTAGTGAACAGAAAAAAATGGACAAGGCAAGTTTCAGGCCCAAGCTGCCGATTAGTAAGGGAAGAAGAAGAGGAAGAAGAAGAGGTGGGGCCAGATCAAGAGGCAGGTCCCTCAGCAAAGGCATCTAAGGGAGTGAGGCAGATTAAACAGGAAACCAAAGTTACTCGGTCCCTGACCCCATCAGAACTTCGAGACCTGCAAAAGGATTACAGCCGCCAGTCAGGTGTGAGGATCCTTGCATGGCTGCTGCGATGCTGGGATAATGGGGCCGATAGTCAGCAGTTAGAAGGTCATGAAGCCCAAAAGCTGGGATCCCTTGCTAAGGATCGGGAAATTGAAAGAGGACTTGCAAAGGAAGGAGCAATTTGTAGACTCTGGAGATGGCTTCTCTCAAGCATGAAGGCAAGATATCCTTTTAAGGAAGATCTTGTAAAGTCCCCAGGGAAGTGGATCAGTGTAGATGAAGGTATCCAGTACTTGAGAGAACTAGCAGTGCTGGAAATTGTCTATAGTGATCTAAAGGATGATAGCGTCACCATAGATCCAGAGGATGTCCCTTGTACACTTGCCATGTGGAGGAAGGTGGTTCAAGGCGCCCCGGCATCATATTCCAGCAGCTTGGTAGCACTTTCTTATCTGCAAATGGATACACCAACTGTAGAGGTGGCGTCCTCCTGGCTCCGAAATGTAGAAGAAACTCTGGGTGCTCCCTCATCCCTGCGAGCCACCACCCCAACTTTTAGAGGCAGCCCAAGAGATTGCTCCTCTCCAACCCCAGTCAGAGGGAAGGGAAGGGAATCCCCAAGAACAGGCCACGTAACGAGCTCTGTTTTTTTCTGCGTGAGCATGGAGAGGACATGAGGAAATGGGATGGTGAACCCACCTCTAAGCTGAGCGCCCGGGTCCGAGAACTGAGGGGGAAGAGACCTGTTAAGGAGGGGCCACCCAAGAAGACTGTCAGTGTAGTTGCCACAGAGAGACCAGAAGACAATCAGCGATCTCCCAGATATAAGAAAACTAAACCCAGTTTCTACAATCCTGATGAGGGAACCTCTGATTTGGCATCACAAAGGTCAGTGAGTGAATATTCTGACCAGGAACAGGAATAGAGGGTCCCTGCCTCCGGCCAGGAGGAGGAAAGGGATGACCAGATATACTGGACTGTGTGGATTCGATGGCCTGGCACATCAGATCCACAGAAGTACAAAGCTTTAGTGGACACTGGTGCACAGTGTACACTGATGCCATCAAGGCACAAGAGTGCAGAAGCCATCTGGATCTCTGGAGTGACAGGGGGATGCCAGGAGTTGTCGGTAGTAAAAGCTGAGGTGAGCTTAACAGGGGACAGATGGCAAAGGCACCCCATCGTGACTGGCCCAGAGGCCCCTTGTATCCTTGGCATCGACTACCTCAGGAGAGGGTATTTTAAGGATCCAAAGGGATATCGATGGGCCTTTGGCATAGCTGCGGTGAATACAGAGAAGATCAAACAGTTATCCACCCTGCCTGGCCTCTCAGAAGATCCCTTCATCGTAGGATTGCTGCAGGTGAAAGATCAACAAGTACCGATTGCTACCAGGACAGTGCACCGGAGGCAGTATCGTACCAACCGGGACTCCGGGACTCCTATCCATGAACTAATTCATTGACTGGAGAGCCAAGGAGTTATCAGCAGGACCCACTCACCCTTCAACAGCCCCATATGGCCAGTGCGGAAGTCAAATGGGGAATGGCGGCTGACAGTGGACTATCGGGGCCTGAATGAATTCACACCACCTCTAAGTGCTGCCGTACCAGACATGTTGGACCTCCAATATGAGCTAGAGTCAAAAGCAGCCAAATGGTATGCCACAATTGACATAGCTAATGCATTTTTCTCAATCCCTCTGGCAGCAGAGTGCAGGCCACAATTTGCTTTCACTTGGAGGGGTGTCCAGTACACCTGGAACCGACTGCCCCAGAGGTGGAGACACAGCCCCACCATCTGCCATGGCCTGATCCAGACTGCCCTGGAACAGGGTGGAGCTCTGGAACACCTGCAATATATTGATGATATCATTGTGTGGGGCGATACAGCAGGAGAAGTTTTTGAGAAAGGGAAGAAAATAATGCAAATTTTTCTGAAAGCTGGTCTCGCCATAAAACAAAGGTAAAGGCACCTGCACAGGAAATCCAGTTTCTAGGAATAAAATGGCAGGATGGGCGCCGTCATGTGCCTACAGAGGTGGTTGACAAAATTGCCAGTATGTCTCCACCAGTTAATAAGAAGGAAACACAAGCTTTCCTGGGTCTTGTAGGATTCTGGAGAATGCACGTTCCAGGCTATAGTCAACTTGTGTGCCCCCTCTATTGAGTGACCTGGAAGAAGAATGACTTCGAGTGGGGCCCTGAGCAGAAACAGGCCTTTGAGCAGATCAAACAGGAAATAGCTCGTGCGGTAGCTATTGGGCCTGTTCACACAGGACCAGATGTGCAAAATATACTCTACACTGCAGCCGGGGAGCAGGGCCTCACCTGGAGCCTCTGGCAGAGGACCGCAGGAGAAACCCGAGGTCGGCCATTAGGATTCTGGAGCAGGAGTTATCGAGGATCAGAAGCCCACTATACTCCAACTGAAAAAGAAATACTAGCAGCTTATGATGGGGTTTGAGCGGCCTCGGAAGTTGTTGGGACAGAAGCGTGTCTCCTCTTGGCGCCACGACTGCCTGTCCTACACTGGATGTTCAAAGGAAACATTCCCTCCATGCATCATGCAAGCAGTGCTACATGGAGTAAGTAGGTGGCCTTAATTACACAACAAGCCCGAATGGGAAAACCCAACTTCCCAGGAATCCTAGAAGAGATTTTGAGTTGGCCAGAAGCCAGAGCTTTTGGAGCACTGTCTGAGAAGGTGACTCGTGCCCAAGAAGCACCACCATATAATGAGTTACCAGAAAACGAAAGAAAATATGCTTTATTTACTGATGGATCCTGTCGAGTGACAGGAAACCATCGGAGATGGAAAGCTGCTGTGTGGAATCCCACACAAGTCATTAAGACTGCTGAAGGGGAAGGTGAATCAAGCCAGTTTGCAGAGGTGAAAGCCATCCAACTAGCCCTAAAGATTGCTGAGAGAGAAAAGTGGCCCATACTCTGTCTCTATACTGACTCCTGGATGGTGGCTAATGCCCTATGGGGATGGCTGCAGCAGTGGAAGAAAAGCAACTGGCAGCTCAGGGGGAAACCCATCTGGGCTGCTGCATTATGGCAGGACATTGCTGCACCGATAGAAAACATGACTCTGAAAGTATGTCATGTAGATGCCCATGTGCCCAGAAGTCGTACCACAGAGGAGCATCAAAACAACAAACGGGTAGATAAGGCCACCAAAATTGGAATAGCTCAGGTGGACCTAGATTGGGAGAGAAAGGGTGAGCTATTTATAGCCCGATGGGCCCACGAAACATCAGGGCATCTTGGAAGGGATGCAACATACAGATGGGCTCGTGATCGAGGGGTGGATCTGACCATGGAGGCCATCACACAGGTTATTCATCAGTGTGAAACATGCGCTGCCATCAAGCGAGCCACACGAGTGAAGCCTCTTTGGAGTGGAGGGCGGTGGCTGGGGTTCCAGTATGGTGAAGCCTGGCAAATTGATTACATTGGGCCATTGCCACAAACACGCCAAGGCAAGAGTTACATCCTCACCATGGTGGAGGCCACAACTGGCTGGCTGGAAACATACCCAGTAAACCACGCCACTGCTCGGAACACAATTTCAGGTCTTGAAAGACACATTTTGTGGTGACATGGAACCCCAGATAGAATTGAGTCAGACAATGGGACTCATTTTCGAAATAATCTTATTAACTCCTCGGCAAAGAGGCATGGCATTAAGTGGATATATCATATTCCTTATCACCCACAGGCCTCTGGGAAGATTGAAAGATATAATGGACTGTTAAAAACTATGCTACGGGCACTAGGTAATGGGACATGGAAGCATTGGGATGTGAACTTGGCAGAAGCCACTTGGCTAGTCAATACTAGAGGATCTGTTAACCGCCCTGGTCCCGCCCAAACTAAACCCTTAGACACTGTGGAGGGAGACAAGGTTCCTGCACTACACATAGGAAAGTGGCTGGGGAAGTCAGTGTGGGTTGCGTCCCCCATGGGGAAGGGCAAACCCATTCGTGGGATTGTCTTTGCCCAAGGACCTGGGTGCACTTGGTGGGTAATGTGGGACGATGTGGAGACCTGGTTTGTACCTCAAGGCGATTTAACCTTGGGGTAAGAATAATGTATGTTGGAAGTTGTATGTTGCAGGAGGCAAAGTAGCAGAAGGGACATGAGTTGACGCAGAATGAATTTTGGCGAGGAGCAAGAAAAAGGCCACAATGAACAGGGATGGTGCCAGTACTCGACCATCAAGTTTCCTATTCCTCCTGCCCTGACCCCACATTCTGCTGGAAATGGAGACCACCTGGAAGGATGTGAAAGGACAGGAGATAGTAGTTAATGTTATGGGGATGTTTTAAGAATGTACCTTAAATTGCATGTGTGAGTAGGAAAGGATTATATAGGATCTGAGCATGATGCAAATGGTATGGAATAAGGGGTGGAAATTGTATTGGGTCAGTTATGATCTAATTACTAAAGTTCTTTAGAGATACCTCTGCCCAAATTAAGGTACAAGCGAGACCAAATGCCAATCAATAGTATGAGTTTTATTTGATAGTAAATATGGAAGAGAGAGAGATAAGAAAAGAGAGAAAAGAGGGAGTAGGGAGAAATATGAGAGAGAGAGAGAGAGAGAAGAAAAGAGAGAAAAGAGGGAGTAGGGAGAAATAAGAGAGAGAGAGAGAGAGAGAGAAGAAAAGAGAGAAAAGAGGAAGTAGGGAGAAAGATGGGGGGGACAGAGAGGGACAGGGACAAAGAAGTATCACCACTCAGTGGGTCCTATTGGTGTTGCGATGTCCTCTTCAGCTGGTCTCGGTGGTGGAAGTCCCCCCCAAAGCACAGAATGCCATGGGTTGATATACACTCAGGTCAGGTGGAAATGTCCAGGCATGTCCCCCTGGGGGAGGGGGCAGCCTCTAGCAGCAGACTCTGCTTGCATCACGTGCACTCCTGTGGTGCAAGGCGTCTGGGGAGCACTTTGGGGGGTCTGTGATAGATTGTGACTCCCCCTCAGCTGCCTCTCACGTGAGAGTCCCGTGGATGTGGCTTGTGGGGTTGGAGGTTCCACAGCTGGGCCAGTTTGTGTAATGGAGGATGCGTGTGTATTGCCTCTGACCAGAGGTTACGCCATCCTCCTCTCCCCTTCAGCTGGGGGGTAGGACTCTGCAAACTTGGCTTCTGTGAGCTGTGCTTTGCCCCCCACCCCAAACTCAGCCAGAAATGATTCTCAGTACAGCTGGTGGCTTCAGCCTCTGTGGACGCATTCCTCTCCCTAAGACCGAGATGATTGAACAATAGGCTTTTCCCTTTATCTAATCTCAGCAGTTTGACTCAGTTCAAGGTCCCAGTCAGGTATCTTCAGGGAGGCTTCTCTGATATATCAATGTTTGAGGCATGAACTATTTTCAGTCTCTGGCAGCCACCCCGTGACTCAAACATTGTAATTAATGTCTCTTTCCCGGTGATCTTCAGTTTATGGGTTGTCCACGGGGGTGATACCTACATAGCGGATAGGAGAAAAGATAGGAGAAAAGATAGAAGAAGCAGAAGCAATAATACAGGTAATTATACAGCGTACAATAGCTGTCCCAATCATTAAGAATATAAATTCAATTGCAATCATTAATCTAATTTTCATTAGCTATTGTCCCCAGCTTGTTAGTCCTAAAGAGTGGAGTATGGACATCAGCTAGGAGTTGTGGTCTGCTCCTTGAAACTAGTGTTTGGGTTGGAGCTCTTGGAAAAGTTTTGATGTTTATCAGCAATTTCTTTCATCTTGGCTCGAGCTTCTTCAATTGACACTGTGGCATTGTGAACAGTAATACAACATTCAGTTTCAGTAAGCTTTAACATTCCACATTCACTTTGCTCTTTTAGTAACAACATGTCTAATGCTAAACGATTTTGTAAAGCTATTTTTGACACTGGTTGGACTTGCAAGTCAAGCTCTCTAAATGCATACCTGGTTTAATCACTGAGGGTATGCACTTGCCATGTGAGATTTTCAGAGATAGGCTGTTGATTTATTCTCGCTGTGTTCTTTTTGTTAATGAATAGTGGAAGACTCGATTTGGGTAAATGGACAGGAGTACTATCCTACACTTTAAACTAGCATGTTGAGTTAAACTCAACTGTGAATAAAATTTTCTATCAGAACACCCCCAAGCTAATCTAAGCGGTACAGGATTGTTGCTTGTCTTGCAAGTCCAAGTGTCATTATAATTTATCAAATACATTTGGGGAGATGATGCGATCTTTGATAGCAATGTACTTTTCCCAACACCCTCAGGTATGCCAGTTTTTCTGGGGTTCAGTGAAATGTTGACTTTTGGATGAGACATATTACACATACTTTGACTGTTAAACTTTTGCTCATTATTATGATATGCAAAATATGTATGTGGTAGTTTGAAAGGAAATCAGTGAGAGGCTCAAAGTCAGAGCTACAATTTAATAGGAAAAATGTAGTAATACAAAAAAACAAAACAAAAGAAAAAGAAACCACTGACAGAGTCAGAATACAACCTGACACCCTGTCGGTCAGGGTGTTGGTAGTAGTCCACTTAGAAGGTGGTTGCAGTCCTCTGGGAGTGATAGATGCAATAGATAGGTTCTGTTGAAGCAATGATCCTGAGAAAGGTGTAGTTCTCCTCTGAAGGTCCAGTGGTGGTGTAGAAGGGTCTGGTCTTCCTCTGGGAATCCAGTGGGAAGAGCTGCTTATAGTGCTTCAAATCTCAGTTTATATGCAGATCGGGATACATTGGTTCCTCCCCCTGGGCGGGGCATCTCACAATGGGATGGTGAGCCACTATCTGCAATGTTTGAGGTGAGTAAAGTGCCCATCCGGCCCCAACGACTGGCCCATTTGTGGTAGATAGGGACAGGCGGACGGAAGATCTCGCGATGTGACGGAAAGCAAGGGCAGCATGGAACCCTCCTCCCTTCCTTCCTGCATGATAACAGATCACCCAGAGTATGCAACTTCTCCTAACCCAGTAGTTTTCCACTCCTTACTAACCCTAGCTATCCCATCGTCCCCTCTCTGACGTAGTGAAGCCCCCTAGACTATTTAACCTCATGAGATAAGATAATAAACGCCATTTGACCATCCACCACGTTGGTGTCTGTGAGTCCATGGCCCGAGTGGCCCGGGTGAGGCCGGGCTGCCGTGCTGTCATCCTTGAACCAGGTCGCCTGCCTTCATAGCAAGAAGGCAACATAGTGGTGCTGAAACCCGGGAAGAAGAAGAGGAGCTCGGGCTACGGGATTCACCTGGACAAGACACAGCGGCCTAAGCAGCGAAGCTGACTTCAGGCGGGGGAGACGTCCCCAAAGGACCCACGGTCACGATGGAGACCGTTGCAAAGGTCGTGAGTTTACTTTATAAGCAGTGGGGTATTAAGTGTAAGCTCAAGGATTTTCATATTGCTGTTGCAAAACTCCTGGAGCTTGGGGCGATTGAGCGTCCAGCAGAAATATTACACCCGGAGGTGTGGGAGAAATGTACCAATGTTTTAGCAGAGGAAACTAAAGTCTCGGGCAGCGGAAAAAGTCTCAAAGCCTGGGGGAAAGTAGAAACGGCTTTACGCCAAGCGCTGGAACAACAGGAGACTTGGAAAGCTGCACGTGCATGTTTATTAGCTACTCCTAAGCTGGGGGTGGGAGCAATGACGCAGACAGACTCCGAGACCGGTCTATCTGAGAGCGGGGGTTCGCGGGGACCGGGCGCGCTTCCCTCCTCCCCGGACCCGAATCCAAACGCCCCGGGGCCCCCAGAAAACCTCCCGACCCTCCCGCCGAGCCCGCCGGATCCAACCCCTGCCGCGGAAACTTCCCAAACGTCCACGGTTCCCCCCTCCATCCCTCCGCCGCCGGTTAGCGATCCAACGCTGAAAGCACAGCAACCCGCGCGATCTTTTTGGGAGGGATTGGCAACCAAAGCCAGGGAAACCGAGAGGGCAGCTAGAGAGGGAGCGCGGGTGAACCCCCCTCCCCCGCCCTATGCAGTTCAAAATGGCGCGGGCGACCAAGGAGATGGGCGGGGCCAGGGTTTCACTGGCGGGAACGAGCAGAACGAACAAAGATTGCGAGTGTTCGCTGCTGCGCATGCGTGGGAAGAGAGAGCTACAAACGCGCGGGCACGGGAGAGCGGCAGAGAGCGCATGCCCAGTCAAGAGCTGTGCTCAATGCCATTACCATTTAAAGGAGAGCCCTTCCCTTATGGGAGGCAGGGCAAGCCCAGGGGGCGGGACCGGCACCGCCCCCGGGGGGAGGAGTGGGGTCGGAGCCACGAGAAAAGGCACGGAATCCCGGAAGTGCTCTGGCAGTTGACTTCCGGCTCTGAGTCCGACAACAGCTCCGCTAGCTCTGCTGAGTTATCGGAAACTGACTGGGACACAGAGTCGGAAGAAGCAGAGCTATCACAATTTGAAACGAAAACGAATAAAGTTTTAAATCACGCCGGAAAGCAATCACAATACAAATTCACCGACTGGGGAAAGATAAAAATGGCTTGTGCAGAATGGGTGCCCTCAGCCGCAGTCCATGCTTTCCCGGTGAGAACCACCGGGCAAAACGGGAACCAACAACAAGTATATGACCCAATAAACCCCAAAGATATACAAACAATTGTCAAAGCAATCTCAGAAAAGGGGATGGATTCCATCATTGTTTCCACTCTCATAGACGGCCTTTTTAGCAATGAGAACCTGCTCCCCTTTGATATTAGACAAATAGGTCGCATGATTTTTGATGGGGCAGGAATGATTGTTTTTAAACAGGAATGGACAGACAACTGTGCGAGCCTATTAGCCCAGTCCTCTGGGGCGGGGCAACCACTGCATGGCTCGAGCTTGTCCAGGCTGACAGGGAAACATGATGAGATGATTACACCTCAGCAGCAAGCTGCACAATTGCAAGCTGAGGAAGTCAGGGCCACAACCCGAGCTGCCAGAGAAGCCATTCGTGCTGCATCGCGTGTGATAGCTAAGCCTTCACCGTGGTCCACCATAAAGCAAACAGAAAGTGAAAGCTTCACAAAGTTTGTGGACCGCCTACAGGCAGCAGTAGACGCCTCTACCCTGCCTGCGGCGGCAAAAGGACCCGTTGTAGCAGACTGCTTGCGGCAACAAAGTAACACTATTACCAAAGAAATCTTGCGCTCCGTTCCAATAGGAGCCAGCCTGGCTGATATGATCAAACCTGTAGTTAGGGAAGAACAGCTAACCCCTTTTCAGGCTGTCGTACGTGATCTAACTAGTGCAATGGCGTGCTTCAAATGTGGACAGGCAGGCCACATCACAACAGGCTGTCCCCACAAATCCCAGCCTCCCCCGACGGGGCCTCCATCTCAAGCGCGCGTGAGAGGGGCCTGTTGGAGCTGCGGGAAGAAGGGACACTTTGCTAAGGAATGCAGATCCCGACCCCAGGGAAACGGGAGGGGGAGGGGGCGTGCGGGCCGCACCCAGCCTCCTCCCGCTGCGAATGCAAGGCGGCCCATCTATGCCAACCCCCAGTGGGGTGGGGGACCCTCATTCCCTATGCCCCCGCAGGAGACAGCCAGCCCTGCACCCACACAAACGGTGCAAATGCAGAGTTTCACAGCACCGCCAGCAGCACCATTGCACCCACCACAGCCACAAGCCGCACTTGTGCCACAGGGCCAGCAGGGGGCGCCCCAGAGCGGAACCCCTGGGTGGCCCTGGCCATGAAAGTAGGGAAAGAGCCCCTGATAGTGTGGGGAACATGCCGCCTCTATGGCAGTCAGGATCTCCACATCATAGGGCTTCAGTTTTGGGCAGACATGGGTTCAGATTGTACAATTATTCCCCAAGTACATTGGGCACAACATTGGCAATTTACAGAAGTCCCCCCAGTGAATGGTGTAGGAGGGCCATCCCGGGCGTGGAAAAGCACCAAGTTAGTAACTATAACACTTCATTCCGTATGTTAGAAGCTACCTTTCTTTCCCTGAACGAATCCAACCCGAACCTAACTGATTCCTGCTGGCTTTGCTATGACGTCAAACCCCCCTTCTACGAAGGAATTGCTTTAGATACCCCCTTCAGTTACTCCACAGCCGACTCCCCTCACCAGTGCAGGTGGGATACTCCCCGCAGAGGAATCACCCTGAGTCAAGTCACGGGTCAAGGCAGATGTTTTGGCAGTGCAACCTTAGCAAAGAAGGGCAACATCTGCACCAAAGTTGTCAAGCCCAACAGAAAGAATAAGTGGGTGGTTCCATCCGCATCTGGGATGTGGGTTTGTCAGCGATCTGGAGTGAGTCCTTGTGTGTCTCTTGCCAAATTCAATGATTCCACTGACTTTTGTGTCCAAGTCCTAATTGTTCCTAGGGTCCTGTACCATACAGACGAAGAGATGTACCACCTTCTTGAGAAACCCGACCGGCTCCACAAAAGGGCACTGATAACAGGTGTAACTATTGCAATTGCTGCTCGGCCTGGGAGCAGCCGGAACGGCCACGGGTGTCTCAGCTCTTGCGACCCGACACCAAGGACTGTCTCAGCTACAAATGACCATCGATGAGGACTTGCAGAGGATCGAGAAATCCATTTCCTTTCTAGAGAAATCAGTTTCTTCACTCTCAGAAGTAGTCTTGCAGAACAGGCGAGGATTAGACCTCTTGTTCATGCAACAAGGAGGCTTGTGTGCCGCCTTGAAAGAGGAATGCTGCTTTTATGCAGACCACACAGGAGTCGTCAGAGACTCCATGGCAGAGCTCCGAGATAGGCTAGCTTGGAGACAGAAAGACAGGGAAGCCCAACAGAGCTGGTTTGAGTCCTGGTTCAATCAATCACCATGGCTCACCACACTAATTTCCACCTTGGTAGGTCCATTGGCAATGTTGTTTTTAGCTTTTACCTTTGGACCATGCCTGCTGAACAAACTAGTCTCTTTTATCCAGACCCGTCTGGAACGGGCCAACATTCTGTTTTTAGAACATCAACAAATGCTGTAATCCAAACTGTAAACATTGTCAATCGCAAGACTTTTCTAACTTGCCTTGCGAAATCTACTCAGGTATACCAAACCCCTTTTCCCTTGTCAAGTTACTACCTCATACCTCACTTCGATACATGTATCTATGACTACCTCATTCATTTGTGAAAAAAGGGGGGGAAGTGTGGTAGATAGGGACAGGCGGACGGAAGATCTCGCGATGTGACAGAAAGCAAGGGCAGCATGGAACCCTCCTCCCTTCCTTCCTGCATGATAACAGATCACCCAGAGTATGCAACTTCTCCTAACCCAGTAGTTTTCCACTCCTTACTAACCCTAGCTATCCCATCGTCCCCTCTCTGACGTAGTGAAGCCCCCTAGACTATTTAACCTCATGAGATAAGGAAATAAACGCCATTTGACCATCCACCACATTGGTGTCTGTGAGTCCATGGCCCGAGTGGCTCGGGTGAGGCCGAGCTACCGTGCTGTCGTTCTTGAACCAGGTCGCCTGCCTTCACAGCAAGAAGGCAACACCCATTAGCAAACCATTCTGCAGCCATCAGGAACACTGCCACGCCCGGCCCCCAGCATCCCACGAAGATGGTGATAGAATACATACCATTGTAACCTAAGACATTATCCACCCCTTATTCTATCACCATCTATGTGATACCCGAACCGGTACTCCCCTTTATACATATATATACATATACAGTGAAACTTTACACACAGTTCTCACTTAAAATTAAGTTTCCTTGTGGTACACAATGGGTTTCTCCATCTTTCTGCACTACCCACCAAGTGTAACCAGGTCCTTGAGCAAAACCAACCCCGCGGATGGATTTGCCTTTGCCTGAGGTGGGACTAATCCAAACAGTCTTTCCTAAAATACCTCTCATGTGTACCACAGGGACTTTGTCTCCGTCCACTGTGTGCAAGGGTTCAGACTGGGCAGGACCAGCTCGATTGATGGAGCCTCGTGTGTTGACCATCCAGGTGGCCTTTGCTAAGTACACTTCCCAATTTTTGAAGGTCCCCCTGCCAAGTGCCTTCAGGGTGGTCTTAAGCAGTCCGTTGCACCGTTCAACTTTCCCAGCAGCTGGTGCATGATAAGGGATATGATATATCCACTCGATGCCATGTTCTCTGGCCCAGCTGTTTATAAGGCCATTCTTGAAATGGGTCCCATTGTCCGACTCAATTCTCTCAGGGGTGCCATGTCTCCACAAGACTTGCTTTTCCAGGCCTAAGATGGTGTTTCGGGCGGTACCATGAGGCACAGTGTAGGTCTCCAACCATCCAGTGGTTGCTTCCACCATGGTCAGCACGTAGCGCTTGCCTTGGCGGGTTTGGGGAAGGGTGATGTAGTCAATTTGCCAGGCTTCCCCATACCTATACTTCGACCATCGTCCACCGTACCACAGAGGCTTCACCCGCTTGGCTTGCTTGATCATAGCACAGGTCTTGCAGCCATGGATGACCTGTGAGATGCTGTCCATGGTCAAGTCCACCTCTCAGTCACGAGCCCATCGGTACGTTGCATCTCGTCCCTGATGACCAGAGGCATCATGGGCCCAACGAGCTAGAAATAATTCTCCCTTGGGCTGCCAGTCCAGATTTACTTGTGAAACTCTCAGTTTGGCAGCTCGGTCCACCTGCTCATTGTTACGATGCTCTTCATTGGCCCGACTCTTGGGTACGTGTGCATCCACATGTCGAACCTTCACAGTCAGCCTCTCTACACGGATAGCGATGTCCTGCCAAATCTCAGCGGCCCAGATGGGTTTCCCTCTGCGCTGCCAGTTGGCCTTTCTCCAGCGATTGAACCAACCCCACAAAGCGTTAGCTACCATCCAGGAGTCAGTGTAGAGATAGAGCCCAGGCCACTTCTCTCGCTCAGCAATATCCAAAGCCAGCTGGATGCCTTTAAGCTCTGCGACCTGACTCGATCCACCTTCTCCCTCAGTAGCTTGTGCAACTCGTCGTGTGGGGCTCCATACAGCAGCTTTCCACTTCCGGTTAGCACCTACAATTTGGCAGGAACCATCAGTGAAGAGGGCATATCATCTTTCACTCTCCGGTAGTTCGTTATATGGTGGGGCTTCCTCAGCACGTGTCACTTGCCCCTCCTCTTCTTCAGAAGATAATCTAAAAGTCTCACCTTCAGGCCAGTTTGTTATAATTTCCAGAATCCCAGGGCGATTAGGGTTTCCTATCCGGGCTCGCTGTGTGATCAGCGCAATCCACTTGCTCCACGTGGCGTCGGTGGCATGATGAGTGGAAGGAACCTTTCCCTTGAACATCCAACCCAGCACTGGTAGTCGGGGTGCCAGAAGCAGCTGTGCTTCGGTGCCAATTACTTCCGAGGCAGCTCGAACTCCTTCATAAGCCACAAGAATCTCTTTCTCGGTTGGGGTATAGCTGGCCTCAGATCCTTTGTATCCCCGACTCCAGAACCCAAGTGGTCGTCCTCGAGTCTCTTCAGGTCCCTTCTGCCACAGGCTCCAGGATGGACCATTCTCCCCGGCCGCAGTGTAGAGCACATTTTTCACATCCTGTCCTGTTCTGACTGACCTAAGGGCTACTGCATGGGCAATCTCCTGCTTAATTTTTCCAAATGCTTGTTGTTGCTCAGGACCCCACTGGAAATCGTTTCTTTTTCGTGTCACGAGGTAAAGAGGGCTTACAATTGTGCTGTATTCCGGGATATGCATTCTCCAAAACCCAACAGCTCCTAGAAAAGCCTGGGTTTCCTTCTGGTTCGTAGGTGGGGACATAGCAGTGATCTTGTTGACTACTTCTGTTGGGATCTGGCGACGTCCATCTTGCCACTTGACTCCTAAAAACTGGATTTCTTGAGCGGGTCCCTTAACCTTACTTCGCTTGATGGCAAAACCAGCTCTTAGGAGAATTTGGATGATCTTCTTTCCTTTCTCAAAGACTTCCTCTGCTGTGTTCCCCCATACGATGATGTCGTCGATGTACTGCAGATGTTCTGGAGCCTCACCCTTTTCCAGTGCAGCCTGGATCAGTCCATGGCAGATGGTGGGGCTGTGCTTCCACCCCTGGGGGAGTCTGTTCCAGGTGTATTGCACTCCCCTTCAGGTGAAAGCAAACTGAGGCCTGCACTCTGCTGCCAGAGGAATGGAGAAAAAGGCATTGGCAATATCGATGATCACGTACCACTTTGCTGCTTTGGATTCTAGTTCATACTGAAGTTCTAACATGTCTGGCACAGCAGCACTCAGTGGTGGTGTGACCTCATTCAGGCTACGATAATCCACTGTCAGTCTCCATTCTCCACTGGACTTACGCACTGGCCATATAGGGCTGTTAAAGGGTGAATGAGCTTTGCTGACCACCCCTTGGCTCTCTAGTTTACGAATCATCTCGTGGATGGGAACCACAGAGTCTCTGTCTGTGCAGTACTGTCGTCGGTGCACTGTCGCTGTGGCGATTGGTACCTGCTGTTCTTCAACTTCTAGCTGTCCCACAGCAGAGGGGTCATCTTGATGCCTTACAAAAGGCTGACCTGAAACCGAAGCTGGACAGAGTTAAAAGAATAAAAGAAGTATTTATTAAAACAAGGTACACTTTGGGCCACGCAGGAGTCTCTCAGAGTCTACACCCAAAATGGACGCCTAGCACATGTTTTTGGGACAGATATACCTTTGGTTCATCTGCATATCAGAAACCCATTGTCCAATTACAGTTTCGGGTCTTGAAGTCCCATCCCCAGCTTGTCCCCTTCTTCTCTTCGCTGCTGTCCATGGGTGTTTACATTTTGGGCTTTTGGAAAAAACAGTATGTCCTTGAAACTCCAGCCCAGAGAGAAATTGTTTCGTCTAAATGACAGTAACAGAATACTAGATGATAATTTATGGAGTTTTAGAGTCATATACTAGAGCAGTCTTGATGTAGAAAAATAAGAAGTTAAAACCTAAGGCATCATTTCCCGCCTTTTAGAGGCTTGACAAGGCCTCTACCTTGTCAAGTCTCTATTCTGAATACCTACTATCTATTAATAATCTACATTCATAATCTAGATTAATAATCTAGTAATAATATACACATAATAACAGTAAATATTTAACAATAGGAGATATAGAAGGATTGTGACTATGATTACTATGAGCAGTTCTTTAAGCACTGAATCATTATTTAAATCATGCTCTCTTCTGCATCACTCTTTGTTTTCTCAGTTGTTTCAGGAGCAGAAGCTTTCTTGACTCTGGAGTAGTGGATCCAGGGTCCTTTGCCAGAGACTTTGACTGTAGTGAGGGTAGTCAGCAGGACTTGGAATGGTCCTTTCCACTTAGCTTGTAGAGGTTCATTGTCCCACCACTTGATATAGACCCAGTCTCCAGGTTGGAAAAGATGTGCAGGTGTGTCCAGTCCTATGGGTCTGGATAGCACGATGTAATTCTGGAGCTTCTGCAAAGTGGAACCTAAAGCCATTAGATATCTCTGTAAATCAAGTTTCCCTTTTATATGAATTTCCCCTGGAATGTGTGGAATCTGGTATGGCCTACCATACAGTATTTCATAGGGACTGATGTTATCCCTCCGCCTTGGCTGTATGCGGATCCTTAGTAAAGCTATAGGCAGGGCTTGAACCCATGTCATAGATGTTTCTTGACAAATTTTGCTAATTTGTGTTTTAAGGGTTCCATTCATACGTTCGACTTTACCATTCGCTTGGGGTCTATAAGGTGTATGCAGATCCCAAGTAATTCCCAAAATTCGACTGATTTCTTTAATTACTGTGGCAACAAAGTGTGGTCCCCTATCCGATGACAGTCCCAGGGGAACCCCGAACCTTGGAATTATATGATTGAGCAAAATCTTTACCACTTCTTTGGCTGTGTTAGTGCGACAAGGGTAAGCTTCGGGCCATCCACTAAAAGTGTCAACCAATACCAGTATGTACCGGTATCCCTCTCTACGTGGTTGTCGTGGTTTTAGTTTGCTTATTCAGGTTTGTGGCTAAATGCTAGCACACTTACCTAAATTTACTTGATTGCTTGTTGTGAGATAAGGATTAGGAGTAGGCAAAGCAGGCTCAAACTTTATAAAGTACAAAGAAGTTTTATTAATATATCTAAGACAAAGGGAAAAAAGAAAAAAAAACTCAAGAAAAAAACCAGAACAAACTCCCCAGACCACCCCTCCTTCCCCACCTCTCCATTTCATTCTCCCTGACAACATACAAAAGACAACACTTTGACCTCTAGTCAGTTTACCACCTCAGAAACAGCTCTTTTTCCAGTTCATTTAGGGAGAGAAGTTTCTTTTGCTTACACCATGGATCTTCTGTAAGAAAAATACAGTTTTTTATGGGTCTTCTGCCTCACCATTAACCGCCGCCCGGAGTAAAGTCCAGCTTAATGGTGGATCTCTCCCACACCAGTAGCCTTCCCACAGCCACTTGGGTGGGTTATGAACAGTCCACAGGGTACCTGTTTTAAGGATGCTTAGTTCAATTGCAGCAACAAAGAAAAATCCTTTCTTCTGTGCTTAGCAGCACAGGTTCTCCTGACAACTCAGGTTCTCTAGCATTCTCCCCGGGACCAGGGCTCTGGATCACAGCCTCTCCTCTCTCTTGGTTCTAGTTTCTCATCAGGCTGTACTTTTTCAACACTTACTTGTCTGTACTTAGTTATTTCAGTTCATTGGCTGCAATAAGAACCTCACATCCCCCTTTGGACTATATCTTCATATATTACAGAGAATTTATTAGCTCAGTCCCCAACCATGGTTCTCCAAAAGAGTTTTCAGCTTCACTTTTGAAGCAACTTCTCATGCACCTCCCTCTCGGTATCAGTTCTGCTTTCCTCACTGACTGTAAAGTCTCTGCGCTGCACTATGTAGATGTCTTCACTCGTTCCTCTCTCTGCGAGGAAGGATGGATGTCTGTGAGTTTAGTCCAGGCATGGAGAGAGTTAATCTCTGTCTCTCTCTCTCCGGCAGTGTAAAGATCACGTGCTCTTTGCCGGGCTGCTTGAACAGGTCCGAGCTGGATGCCAGACACTCTCAAGAGTCTTTGCCTGGCTCTGCCAAGCTGGCTCGGCCTGGTGGGGCCATCTGGGCCCGGGGTGACAGGGCAGGGCCTGGCCCGAGCTGGATGGAGTCCGGCCCGGTCCTTGCTTGGCCCGGCTCTCCCTCTTGTGTAGCTGACACACCGGCTGAGCTGGATTTGCTGAAAATTCCCATCGTTTCCTCCCCCATGCCTGCCCGGCTGCAGCGGCACGGCTGCCGTAAAACCTCCCTTCCCCCCCCCCATCCCTCCTTCGGAAGGAGGTAGGGGGGGGCCTTACCAGTGAGAGAAGCAGGAGCTGCTCCTCTCTACACAGCAGCAGCAGGTCCAAAGAGGAAGAGCGTCAGAAAGTCTCTGCTTATATATGGTTTTTTCCTTGAAGGCGGACCAACTTTTTAATTGGTTTACTTACCTATCAATTCTTAAAACTACCTGATTATTGGCTCTCTCTCTCGCAGGAAGGAAGTTGTATTCCTTCCTGCATTCCTGCAGCCCAGATCACTTCCTAGATTTTGACCCCTCTGGCCTAACCCAGGACAGTGGTAATTCAGCAAAATCTATTTGCCAGTAATCTCCAGGAAGATCCCCTGCTTTTGTTACTCCTAACACAACTCTTTTCCTTGTATCAGGGTTGTTTTTGCAGCAAACTTCACATTTGCTTACTACTGTTTGTACAATTTCAGTCATTCCTCTTCCTATTACTACCTTTTTTAGATGTTTTAGAAGGTTTTCAGTCCCAACATGTGTGTTTTCATGTTCTCTCTGAGCTAGCTCTCGAAGAATCAGGGGTGGGACTACAACTTGATTTGTTGGTGTGACAGCCCACCCACCTTCTGTGATCTCAGCCTTGAGAGATTTAATAATCTTCTGATCTGCTTGATCATACTTTGGGATGATCCCTGATAAGTTAACTTCCTTTTTGGGAATTATTGCAAGGATACCTTTTTCTGCAACTCCTTTTGCCGCTTTGTCAGCAAAGCGATTTCCCAATTCTGGAGTGGTTTTCCCTTTTTGGTGACCCTTGCAGCGCATGATAGCTACTTCTCTGGGTTTTCTAACGCTCTCTAAGAGGGCAAGTATTTGTTCAGCGTGTTTAATTTGATTACCTTGAGCGTTCAGCAGTCCTCTTTCTTTCCAGATGGCTCCATGGGCATGGATGACACTAAACGCATATTTAGAGTCAGTCCATATATTTACCTTCTTCCATTCACTCAGGTCCAGGGCCCTTGTCAGTGCAATCAGTTCAGCTTTCTGTGATGACACATCTGCTGGCAGGGCCTTCGCCTCAATTACCTTGTCTTGAGTGGTCACTGCATAGCCTGTCATCCTTTTACCATTTCTCATAAAGCTGCTCCCGTCCGTAAAAAGCTCCCAGTCTGGATTGTCTAGGGGCACATCCTTCAGATCTGTTCGGCTGGAATAGACCTCTTCTATTGTCTGCAAACAATCATGCTCAGGGACATTGTCAGTTAACGTGGAAGACAGAAACATGGCAGGATTAACAACAGAAGTTGTTTTCAAGGTGACATCATCTTGTTCTAGTAGCAATGATTGATATTTAAGCATCCGGTTGCTGGACAGCCAATGTCCCCCCTTTTGCTCGAGAACAGCTGCTACAGCATGGGGTACATACACTACAATGTGCCGTCCAAGGGTGAGTTTTCAGGCCTCTTGGATCAAGATGACAGTAGCTGCCACGGCTTTCAAACACCCTGGCCACCCTTGGGCAACATTGTCTAGCTGTTTGGAAAAGTAAGCCACAGCTCTCCGTTGGTTCCCGAGGCGCTGAGCTAGTACCCCTAAAGCAACATTCAATCTTTCATAAGTAAACAGTTCAAAAGATTTAGTTAAGTCTGGCAATCCCAGTGCTGGAGTTGACATTAGGGAGTGTTTCAGCTGTTTAAAAGCTGCCCTTGTATTTTCTGTCCATATGATAATTCCATTTTCAGCTGCTTTTAATGCTCCATATAGGGGTTTTACCAGCAGTCCATAATTTGCTATCTACAAACGACACCAACCTACCATTCCCAGGAAAGCTTGCATCTCCCTCACAGTGCGGGGCTCTGGGAGTTGACAGATGGCTTCTTTCCGTTCTTTGCTGAGCTGTCGATGTCCACGAAAATCTCGAGCCCCAAGTAAATTACTGCTTCTTTGGCAATCTGTGCTTTGTCTTTAGAAACTCTGTACCCACTCAGTCCCAAAAAGTTTAATAAACTGATGGTAAATTTAATGCAGTCATCTCTGGTTTTAGCCGCAATCAGGATATCATCCACATATTGAAGAATAACCCTTTCTGGCTCCTGTCTTTTCCAGTCTTCTAGTTCCTTTGCTAGCTGATTTCCAAACACTGTGGGACTGTTCTTGTACCCCTGGGGCAAGACGGTCCAAGTAAGTTGACTTTTCCTCCCTGTCTCAGGAGTCTCCCACTCAAAAGCAAAAAGCTCTTGGCTGTTTTTATGCACAGGAATGCAGAAAAAGGCATCCTTCAGGTCTATTACAGTAAACCACCCTAATTCGTCTGTCAGTGCAGTCAAAAGGGTATAGGGGTTTGCCACAACAGGGTGTATGTCTTCAGTAATTCTGTTAATTGCTCTCAGATCTTGAACTAATCGATAGCTCTTACCATCTGCTTTCTTAATAGCAAGTATTGGGGTATTAAATCTGGACTCACATTGCACTAATAACCCATGTTGGAGGAATTTTTCAATTATGGGTGCTAATCCTTTACGACTTTCTAATTTCAAAGGGTATTGTTTTTGCCTTACCGGTGTGGCTCCTGGTTTGAGAGTAATACTCACAGGCTCTGCTTGTTTGGATCTTCCTGGGATATCACTGGCCCATGCTATTGGATTGACAGCTTTTTCAACTTCAATGGGGATTTCACCACATTTGTCCTGTATGAAAAGTGCAGCAACTTTGACAAATTTAGATTCAGGAATTACAACTTGTATTCCCTTCCCCTTTTTGAATTTAATTTCTGCTTCTAATTTCTCTAGCAAATCTCTCCCTAATAATGGTTTAGGGGAGTTAGGCATGTAAAGGAATTGATGAGTTACCCAGTGTTTGCCCACTTTGAATTTTAAAGGTTGGAAGAAAGGCCGTGTTTCGCTTACCCCTGTCGCCCCAACAACATGTACAGTGTTTTGACTCAGTTTCCCTTCCATGGTATATAGTACGGAAAATGCTGCTCCAGTATCTACCAAAAATTCGATGTTATCTGACCCCAGCTTAGCTATAACCAAAGGTTCTGCTGGGGAAGAAGCCTTCGGTTCCCATCATTCTGAGCATGAACCCGAGCCTTGTTCGATCGGGAGCTGGGGAACTGTGGACTTTTGCTTCAACACGGGACAATCATTTTTCCAATGTCCCCACTTTTTACAATAGGCACACTGATCTTTGTCTGTAGGGGAAGTTTTTTTGGATGACTTTTCTTGGATTGTCTTTTTGCTAGGTTGCCGTCTAACTCCTTCATTTGAGCCCCTGTCTCGATATACTCTCCAGGCTACTTCTAGCATTCTATCTATGTCTCGAACCCCCTCTAACTTCTGTAGCTTCCTTCTTATATCATCTGCTGCTTGACCCATAAACAAGAGGACTAGGTGTGCTTTTCCATCAGCTGAATCAGGATCTAGACTTGTATATTTGATAGCAGTTTCTCTCAACCTATTAAAAAAAATCAGTGGGTGATTCGTCATAGTTTTGCTGTACTGCGTAAAGCTTTGACCAATTTAGAGCTTTAGGGACCCCATGTTTTAACCCATATACTATGAGATTTTGATACCGCTTTAGTCTTGCCATCTGCTCTGGGATGTTTGGATCCCAGTTAGGATCACTTAAAGGATATATTTCAGCAACCGTACCTTGGATCGATCCATTTGCTATGCCTGATTCTAACGATGTTGTAATAGCGTTATTAACCATTTGCCTTTCAGTGGGATCAAGCAATGTATCTAACATAGAGTTCAGATCTGTCCAGTCAGGGTTTTGTGCGCTAATAGCTCTATCCACTAGCTTGGCAACCTTATCTGGGTTTTCTTTATACTGTCCTACAGTGGTTTTCCACTGTTCCAACTCAATAAGGGAGTATGGAACCTTTACATATATTGGCCCTTGGTTGCCAACTGCTTGCCGTAATGGGGCTTGTAGAACTGGTTCTTCTCTTTTTTCTTTTTTTGATCTAGTACGTTTTGCCACAGGACTGCGTTCTCGTATGGCCCTTCGGGCTATCCTTCCCTTCCTTCGCCTGCTTAGGGCAGCTAAGATTTCATCTTCCTCTTCAGAAGAGCTATCAGAGGGAGAGCTATCCGATTGTGAATCAGCTGTGTTAAATTTACCTGGATCAGTTCTAATCTTAGGAATCGCAGCCCAAGATCTGCTGCGGCGTACAGCGCTTATGGCCAGGTTGCTTGCTTTGATGACGTCATCCCCTAAGCCAGCTCCTCGGCGCGCGACGTTGCTATGGCAGCTCACAGGCCTGAGAGCGGGAGGGGCTCGGCTCTCCCTGTAGGAGGTGCCCTCTCTGCCCTCTCGGTAGAAAGCTCTGCCCCTCAGCCCCACCTCCAGGGGTGGTGCCGTTGGCTGCACCCGCTGGCATTCCCCTCCCCCTGGCCCCTCCCACCAAGGCGCGCGCGGGGTTGCGAAGAAGGGGGAGGCCTCCTGAAAGCAGGGGCAAAGCGCAGGCGGCTCCGTCTCCCAAGGGGGAGGCGGCACAGGGGCCTGCATCTTCTTCGATCGGCAAAGGCAGTATTCTTCCTTCTTCACTGACAGGGATTCTGTGGAAGCTGCGACTCCCCTCTCCCCCTCCCCTGCCCCTGATTGGAACGGTGGCTGTAGAGGGGGCGGGGCCGGGGCGGTTGCGGCGTGCGCATGCGCAGAAGACGCGGGCACCGGCGAGGCAGACATGGCGGGGGGAGCAGGGGCGGCCGGCGCCGCCGGCGCTGCCGCTGCTTGCGCACCCAGAACGGCCTGGGCCTGGGCTCCCCCCCCC